>CM053614.1:86647308-86668186 GCA_028646535.1 Procyon lotor | reverse complement strand
ATATATATATATATATATATATATATATATATTTCTCCAAAGGAAACTAAGGCAGGGGAGAATTATATATATATATTATATATATTTATATATATATATATATATTTTTATATATATATATATAATATATATAAAATAAATATAATTATTTATATATATCTCTATATATGCACACACATGCACACACACCAATACGTGTAGAGATACGTGTAGAGATATAATTATAATTGTATATATATAATTAAATATATATATAATATATATTATATGTATATATATATCTTATGGGATGGGAGATGTGTGTGTGTGTGTGTATCACAGAAATAAAAAAAAAGATGAGATTGTATTATTTGCAACGACATGGATGGACCTAGAGGATATATGTTAAGTGAAATAAGTCAGACTAAGTCAAATGCCATATGATTTCACTCATATGTAGAATCTTTAAAAATCAAATGAATAAACAGACAAAAAGCAGAATTAGACCTACAAATAAGAAGAACAAACTGATGCTTGCCTGGACAGCGATCAGAAGGATGGACAAAAAAGGTGAAGGAGAGTGGAAGGCACAGGCTTCCAGTTAGGTAGTGAACGAGTCACAGGAAGAAAAGGCACAGCATAGGGAATACAGTCAATGATCTCTTCATAGCATTTCCCGGTGACAGATGTCTGTCTGTCTGGATCATTGATTAAATCTCTGTGCTGTACACCTGACACTAATGTAACATCGTGTGTCAACTGTACTCCAATAAGAAAAAAACAACAGCAACAACAGTACAAAAGATAGACTCTTATCAACTCTTGCTTCTGCATGAAATTTCACGTCTTCTAGAAGGTAGCTCTTTTTCTTATAGACCTAGAGGGCTCTTAGATACCTAGAGAGCACATCCTTCAGGATTTATTTTTTAGGACTTGTGTTTCTTTGTTCCTATCCTCTCCACAACACAAATTACTCTCTTCTCTGTCTCTCCCCACAGAAACGCACACACACGCACACACACCAATACGTGCAGAGCTATCACTCTATATCACAATGCTCATTTTTTTTGGAGTGCCTTCCACAATGGACAATGAGAGCAAAGACTGTCCCTTCGACTGTCCAGCAACCAGCCTGAAACATAGTCACCAGATCAACGTGAAAAGAAAGAAAATTTATAATATGTATCACAAGCAAGATAATTTAAGGAGCTTTTTCTGCCTGTCTTCAAATGTATGAAGGACTTATTTGGAAAAAAAGAAAACAAACAGAGAAGAGATTCTATCATTCTGTAGGATTAGAACTGGTAATGCGATTGTCAAAGAAGTACTTTGACTCTTAGGTAAATAAGAACATTCCAAATAATCAGCATTGCCAAAGAGTAGCATGGACCAGCTCCTAAAGCTCTGAGCTCCTCCTTCTAGTGCAAAACTGAAGATGAGTTGGTGACCTTCTGTAGAAAACTGCTCCAAGTGGCCTTTGGGGTCCCTTCCAACTCAAGAGCATGTGACTCTATACACGAGAAGCAATAAAAATGTTATATGTTTAAAAATAAATGTTTTCATAAGCAAGATGACTTTTTTCTTCTTCCCAAAGAGCTTTTTTATTGTTTTTCAGAAAGAAAACCTAAATATTACTCTGATATATCAAAAGACATTACATTAAAATCCTATCCCTCTTTGAGTGTGATTAGAGAAAATTCTCCCCTGCCCTAGTTTCCTTTGGCTTTAAAATATAATGTCTTCTAAAGGGCAAGACTTTTTGTGACTAATATGCAGACACTGTAAATCTAAAATATCAAACAAAAGTATAGGAGAACAACTTCTTATTTAAAAAATTTCAGGGGCACAAAAAAAATGACCATTTTCAGTGAAAGAGTGAAACTCCACTAAGCATCGTGGTAAGGGAATGGAGCTTGGCAGTTACAAAGGTGATATGGGCAGAAAGGGGTCTGCCTTTATGCCTAGCTAGAGAAGATTGCACCCCTAAAAGGCAATGATAGATATGTACAGAATGGAAAAAAGAATTGTAATTAAAATTCACTAGCTCTGACATGGATATATTTTGCATCTGAAAATGTTCATCTTTGAAATGTTGTCATTTCTGTATCATTTCCACCAGAAAAAATATATAAATCTCCCAAACTATCATTGATTTGGCGCATACATGGATGCAAGACCCAATGTAGGCTCTGGCTTCCATATTGCATGTTCCCCGATATAGCACCACATTCCCATTTCCTGGCAGGGTTGCCCTGCCCTTGCAGAACTGTCAGTCTGTGTCCACCTACACTCCCAGAAGAATGGCATTACCGTGGAGGGCCAGGTGCCTCTAGCACTCACCTGGCCTTGTGGATACCAAGCGCTGTTCTCCATTTTCCGTATCTAGTATCTCTTGATTCTTCATTACTGCAGAGGAGATGTGCAAAAAGAGGTATTCTCACACTATCTGCTTTATATCTGTCCATCCCAGGGCATCTCCTGAGAATCTTAGCATTTTGAAGATGCCTCTTTCCAATGGGACTGGTAATAATGGAAAGGGGGCACAGATATAGGGAGAGAAAAATATCCCAATGGTCTATTTGCAATCAGAGGTTCTGTGCCCATGTGTCCCCAATGATTAGCTTTATGATCCAAGGATGAGTTAATAGAATTCAGGCAAACATAGAGAAGAGAGTAAAATGGAAGTAAAGTGGGAATCATATTTGTTTCTCCTTAGAGAGAGATGGCTAGCCCATTAAATATCTTCCTTAAAAGGCTCATGGGTGCATTTATCACTAAATTGCTCCTTTGCAGGTGCCATGTCAAGTAGAGCTGGATGGAAGAAGTCAAGGTCTCCCAACACCCAGGAGCTGCTACAATTGACTCAACCATGTTCTTCTCAGGGGTCTGGTTGGCTCATGGCCGCAGGGCCTTGCTTTTAGCAGGTAGAAAGATACTTTCTGGCACAATGCTTAGGGGAAGAGGCCATTAAT
Source organism: Procyon lotor (assembly GCA_028646535.1). NCBI lineage: Eukaryota > Metazoa > Chordata > Mammalia > Carnivora > Procyonidae > Procyon > Procyon lotor. The sequence continues at coordinate 86,665,235 of CM053614.1, read as the reverse complement.
ACAGCCACCTCTGGGAAGATTTTGAGAGTCAGGCAGTAAATGCAACCAGAAGACAGTAAAAGCAACCAGAGAAAAACCAGACTCCACATTCTCCTCCTCAGACTTGTGGGTCAGCATTTCCCTTCCTCTCCACACTCCCTGGGTATCCTTGGATCCACACAGTCAACTAACCAAAAGATCCACAAAATTCCTTCAACGGACCACAATCATCTCTCCTGAGTCTCTGAGTCGGTCTGACCATGCACACAGTATGTCCCCAGGAACACATGGGATCTGCCACTCATTCTTGTTTTCCTGTTAGCTCACTTTCCCATTCTTTTAACTTGTCAATGCTAGTACCCATCGTGCAAAAATTTTCATTTTGACCTACAGATGTCTCTTTCCAGAGACACTCTTGTCCTTACTCATGTCTCAGAGTGCCACTTCAAGCTTCCTGCCTTGGATGACACATTTGGACATGACTTGCCCAGAACAGACATACAATTGCTTAGATGCCCTCTGATTCTCACTCAGCCATGGGCTCACATACTGCACTGAATGAATGGACTGTCATTTAAATGAATGGATTAATAAAGGGTGGAAAACCAATACCCAGTGCCAAGGAAAGACGTCTTATTAGATGAGTCTATCTTGCCTTGTCTTAAATATCAGACCTCAAATTCTGCTATCATTTCCTGGCATTGGATTTCAAATGCATCCTCCCTGCACTTTTGCCTTTTACCCACCCCAATTCCCCTAACCCTTCATCCTCTTATGCACAAGAACTGGAGATGAGAAGTTCCACTCAGTGAACGTAGTGGAGGCATTTCTCAGTTTTGTTTCATGGGGAAAGTTTATAGGCTTACATACTGTCTTTCAACAATGAATTCTCACTGGGGTTCTCCAAAGAGATGCTCAACTCCCACCTTTAAAGAAAGAATCTGATCCTCATAATATCTAAGAAGGAAACCTCATGTTCTTGACAGAATGATGTGTGGTGCTGTCCACATCATGAGAACAGGTTGGCCCTCAGGAACAGGGTTTGCAAGTTGACTCTACTCTCCAGCTGGGGGTGTGGGGAAATTAATTAACCCTCTTAGACTTCTATTTGCCATCAGTAACATGGGGATAATAATGGTGTCCGTACTCACAGGAATGTTGTGAAGCTTTCAGGGCCTAAGAGATGCTTGCTCCAAACACACTGGCACATAACGTTTACTGCACATTCTCTATTCTGATTTTTTAAATCACTCATTAACACAAGTATCTTTCCAGAACATTCTTTATGTCATTAATTAGACCATTTTCAAATAGTTAATATTTCTGACTTTGTTCCCAAATTTGGGGAGGGGAAACATGTTCTGGTGGATCTTCAGTCCTTTACATATGTTAAGTGATCTTCATGCCCTTGAGAACTCTTTTTGTACTTAAAAATCAGAGCTTTACTTATGTTTTAAACAGTCACCAATTCAGCTGTTAAAGCTATAAAAAAAAAAACCTAGATCTTTATTAATCTTTTAATTCATTTTACAAAATGTTCTATTTATAAATCTTGCACATTTTAGCAACCACTTTAAATCAGCATTTGAATAATATTGGGCCTCATTTATAAAGTTTGTTAAATAGTCACCTTTAAAAGCCATTTATACATAATGATATATTTAATTTCCATCTTAAGTATTTTAATTTGGTAGCCAAGAACAATTTATCCTCAAGAATTTAAATAAACTTTCTTAACATAATACATGTATTGCTTTATTCTTTGTGTCTATTTAAATATAATTTATGCCTAAGGTTTTCTTAGATAATCCTAGACTGTGCACAATTTAATAATTATTTAACTTAAAACTCACAGGTAAAAATTAGTGAGTACACATTTAAAAATTATGGACTGTACAAGGACTGTAATTATAGCCTAAATTCTTTTAAACATCACAATATCACAAATATGTAAAATGCCAATATGAACTGATCGTTTCTGAATTGAAAAGATTTTAACTGATTTTTACCTTTTAAACTCTTCTGTTCCTATTTATGAAAGTCTCCATTGTTAAAGAGGAGTAACCATTTACGGAAAACAGCTCCAATCCAATTAATTGAGTTTACTCAATACCAAAGAATTTGACAATTTTAGGTAACTGATGGGACACTGAATCTTAACCATATAGCTAGGTCAGTGACACAGGAGGGACACTCGGTCCCAGATTTAAGTTAGCTACCCACAGTGAGTGCCATTGCCACTCACATTGTGACTGGTTGAATTTCATATTTCTTTGGCTCTTAAGAAGTAAAATGTCTGTCATCTTAGGTCTGATGACTTTTGGACATGAGGGAACCTCTCATTCTTCTTATTGAAGAGAGATATTCTCAGATATTTCATTGAATTTTGGGTAGCCCTGGGTTCTATCCATTTGCAGCCTCCACACATGAAGTTGTGATCACACCTTGACTATGGTTCAGTTGAGTCAAAACAAAAAGATTCATACCCAGGGATAAAAAGATTTTGCAGCATAGATCAATTCCAGCTCCTGGCATCGAAATCTTCACTCTTGTCCCAATCCTTCCTTGTATGATAAGTAAGAAATCATGTGTTTTATTTCTAAGGTCTCTTACTTTTATTTGCCTATGGTTGTATATGAAGTTATTATTTCAATCAAATCAAATCCAGATTTATTGTTTCAGGAGAAAATGGTTCTGGCACATGACCATTGAGTCTGTGTTTCAAAATCTACATGTATAAAATCTACAGTATAACCGAAATGCACAGGCTGTTTTTATAGAAACTGGCTAATAACAGGATTGAAGCAGAATATCCTTGTTCATACTGACTGTTTAGATCAGTTCCCAAGCCATAGACCTCCCATCCTCACCAAGGGAGCTATTAAACAATATATTTCTTCCTGGCGCTCACACTCTTTGGTTATTCCTCTGCCTGAACATCTCTTTAATTAGGTTTGATGTGGATTTAGAAATCTTAATATATTTTTTTATTTCCCAGGAGGTTCTAATGCACAGATTAGACAATTAATGTAGGCAATAGTAATGATAAGCAGGCATGCTGAATGTAAGAAACATTGAGAGTCAATGCTGGCCCGAATGTACCATGCTTCAGAAGAGCTCTTTAGGGGAAGGAGAGCTGATCTAACTTGCAAAAAGCCATCTACTGTTTTAGTCACTAGATTTTGCTTTCTGCATCCTAAAATATTTTTTAATAACTAAATACTCCTAGATATGTTTTTGTTGTTTATCCTTTAATCTAGCATTTCTTATTAAAAAATCATAACATTTAAAAGCTTGCAAAGAATGTTGTGTTTGGCATATTACAAATGCCAACAATAAAAATAAAATCATGAGCAATGTCTTTTAAATATAATAAATGGAATTATCATAGTATATGACAACTGACACTTATCATCATCCATTTAAGATTGATTTGAACAAGCTCTTTTTTCTGGGCAATAATTTTAATTACTTTGCTTTCATTCTTAAAGTAATTTTCTAATTTCATTTTCACCATAAAATCATATTTAATATAATATATTTGAGACTTGAAAGTTTTTATTACTTCATGTTATTATCCTTTTATCTGAAAAATGCTTATAATTAAAATTTTCAACTTTTGAAAACAATAAGGTTTTAAATAATTTAACAAATTGGACTGAGTTACATTTTTTATTACTATTGGCTCAAAATTGATCAAAACACTTATAAATGCATGCCAAATTTGATAAAATCTAGTTAAGCAAATAAAAGTAAACTACACTGGATATATATTCTTTGGTGAAATAAATGAAGGTATTTTAACTCCATTAGCTCATACTATTTGAAAACTTGTTCAAATATATAAACAAAAGGAACATAGGAGATTTAAAAATAGGAATAATATTGAATTCTTCTTGAAAAATATCATGTCATTAAATACTATCAAATTTATTTTAACTGTAAGGTGTCAGCTTAGTAAAATCCCATTTAATGTTGTTGAAAATAATGGAATGGAAATGAGCTGTCTTGCAAAAGGATAGGGGCAGCCACACTTTGTGTTATTCACTTACTCAGTTTCTGGGTAGTACCAAACAGGCTGTACTAAGATTCTCAAGTGGCTATTAATATTTCTGTTATTCTTCCACTTAGACACATATTGATTAACATAATAAACTGAGAATATAAAAATACTGTTAATTCCAGTAAGGATTTCTTCAAATAATTTTTAAAAATAAAAACATCCACATCATGTGGTTCATACATTGCTTCTAGCTGAAGACCATCGGGAACACACATCATTGCAAAAGAAATATTTGCTCAGTGCAGCCAAGGAGACCTCACACCATCGATGTAACTCCAACAGTAGGAGGGTATTTCATAGGACATCTGGTAAATGTTGTAGAATATAAAACAAGCTTAAAAGTAAGTTATACTTCCATGGACTATCAATGAATAATTGGAATTCAATAATAAAGAAAAACATAATTACTATAACACCAGAGGACAGTTAGGTATAAATTTCACAAGCTATGTGTGGGTTCTGTATATTGAAAATTTCAAAACACTGATAAAAGAAATCAAGGAATACAAATAAGTGGATGGGTATGATATTCATGGATACCCAATATTTTTAAGATACCAAATGCTGCCTCCATTTTGTTATATAGGTTCCAAGCAATTCCAATTCCATTTGAAATCTCAAAGGCAATTCCAAGCAGACTTCTCATAGACAGTAATATGCTTATTCTAAGGTATATATAATAAACAGGCAACCCAAAGAATGGGAGAAGATATTCGCAAATGACACTACAGACAAAGGTTTGATATCTAAGATCTATAAAGAACTCCTCAAACTCAACACTCACAAAACAGATAATCATGTCAAAAAATGGGCAGAACACACAAACAGACACTTCTCCAAAGAAGACATACAAATGGCTAACAGACACATGAAAAAATGTTCATCATCTTTAACCATCAGGGAGATTCAAATCAAAACCACACTGAGATACCACCTTACACCAGTTAGAATGGCCAAAATCAACAGGAAAGTAAACAATAAATGTTGGAGAGGGTGTGGAGAAAGGGGAACCCTCCTCCACTATTGGTGGGAATGCAAGTTGTTGCAGCCACTTTGGAAAACGGTGTGGAGATTCCTCAAGAAATTAAAAGTAGAACTACCCTATGACCCTGCAATTGCACTATTGGGTATTTACCCCAAAGAAGCAGATGCATTACAAAGAAGGGCCACATGTACCCCAATGTTCATAGCAGCAATGAAATCATGGCCACAATCACCAAACTGTGGAAAGAACCAAAATGCCCTTCAACAGATGAATGGATAAAGAAGATATGGTCCATATATACAATGGAATATTATGCCTCCATTAGAAAAGACTAATACCCAACTTTTGTATCAACATGGACGGGACTGGAAGAGATTATGTGGAGTGAAATAAGTCAAGCAGAGTCAATTACCTTAAGGTCTCACATGTGGAGCATAAGGAAAAACATGGAGTGCATTGTGAGAAGGAAGGGTAGGGTGAATGAGGGGAAGTCAGAGGGGGTGTTGAACCATGAAAGACTGTGGACTCTGAGCAACAAAATGAGGGTTTTGGAGGGGAGGGGGTGGGGGGGTGGGCGAGCCTGGTGGTGGGTATTGAGGAGGGCACGTATTGCATGGAGCACTGGGTGTGGTGCATGAACAATTAATCTTATAACACTGAAAAAATAAAATAAACATTTGGGGGAAAAATGAAGTATATATGGAAAGGCAAAGGCACTTGAATAGCTAAATAATTGCATAAAATAACAAGGTTAGAGAACTTACACTATCTGATTTCTGAACTTATTATAAGGGTACAGTAACTAATAAAATATAACGTTGGGAAAAGTATAGACTTATAGAAACATAACTCAATGGAACAGAATAGAAGCCCAGAAGTAAATCTATACCACTGATTTCTTTAAAAAGTGAAAAAAATTCAATTCAAAGGAGAGAAAATAGCGTCTTCAGAAGTTGATGCCAGAATAATTAAACTTCTACATACAAAAACAAAAATTAGCAAAAGATGCTGGCCTATATTTCAAAACTGTGTAAAAATTAAGATATAGATATAAAGATTTAAAAATAAATATAGGGGCACCTGGGTGGCTCAGTGGGTTAAAGCCTCTGCCTTCAGCTCAGGTCATGGTGTCAGGGTCCTGGGATTGAGCCCCACATTGGGCTTTCTGCTTAGTGGGGAGCCCGCTTCCCCCTCTCTGCCTGCCTCTCTGCCTACTTGTGATCTCTTTCTCTCCCTCTGTCAAATAAATAAATAAAATCTTTAAAAAAATAAAATAAATATAAATATAAATGCTTATGTATATACACATATTAGCCTACTTACATATTTCCTACTTCCTTCCACTAAGAAGGGTTAATGACACCTCAGTGGCTATAAACAAATCTAGTTTAGATATTGGTTTCTAAATACCACTTTCCAATCAAAAGACCCGGAGCTCCACAGAGAACCACTTCCAGGGTTGGGATGGGGAGATGCAAAATGAACCTGGAGTATCTGATGGAGCTCAGGCTTCAGTTCATGGGGAGGCTATTTTGGTGGGTGTCCTGGAAATTTAGTCTATCCTTTTGGTAATAAAGCTGTAATAGCATGTGATTCCCAAACTTGTTATGAGAGAGAAACTAGGATTTGTGCCCTTGGAAAGTGAGAGACTTTGAACTTTGATAATTTGGGGTTTAAATTTCTCCTAGTTCTTCTGTCTTTTTTCCTGAGGTTTGTGGAATGTAAGGAGTAGAGATTCTGAGAGGAAAAGTAAACCCCTTCAGGCCAGCCTGATACAGTATCTATAAGGCATGTGCCCTTGTTACTGGAGAGAAAATTTGGGATTCACCAAGTTGGAAAAATAAGATCAAACATTTATTACTTCATTGATGTTTATAATTATTACAGCAATTGTTTTCCAGCAATAAAAACAACTGACTCAAAGAATAGGGAGTGACCAAAAGATCTCAAGGCTTCAATTCTTGCTTGGTCCTTTGTTTTACACTCTTGTCAGAACTGTGCCATTGGCAGATGGACATTCTCTGGAAAACACTCCAGCAATACTTCTTAAAATCCCCCCTATCAAAGTCAGTTCAATGTCACACCATAATTTCTTCTGTCATTGAAGGTAATGCCATGAAGCACTCTTGCTAAATTCTGCCTTTATTATGGGTATGTCTTTAGTTAATAGCAAAGCCTCTCGAAAACTTGTAATTTGCAGTTCATTTCATATAGTTTCCAGTAATGATAAGGAAATCTTTGTTTCCAAAGAAATTCAAATTCATAGAATAACACAAGATCATATTTGTAAACTTCCTATCTGTAAAAAATTTGCTGTTTTATCTTGTGTCAGTAGAATGGTCTGGGCAAAAGCAATTAATTTCACTGTCTATCCTGATTTACTTTTTATGAAAAGCATTTATCTCCAGGGTAAATTTCTGTCTGTGATAGCACAGTCTCTTTGGCATGCTTTTGTTTTCCTTTTTAAGCATGAACTATCAACATTCATAAATGAGGATTATCCACAAGAATTCCTATCTAGAAGACTTCTATGGGACATGGGTAGTTCTCTGAGAGAAGTTAAGTGATTGTGGGATTCTCCATTTTGGGTTCAAGAAGAAAAGCTGACTTGGTTTCAGGTGATTTGGGAAGGGGTAGTTATGTGTAAAGAAAAAGTAAATAAATAACTCGAGTGGAGGCTAGGAAACAGCTCAAAAGTACTGAAGGCTTTCTATTGATAGACGCATCTTTTGGGAAGAAGGTTGGGAGATGGCAGCTAGTCAGAGGACACTAGGCTCTCTTCATCCCATGAGTACAACCAGGTAACTTTCCAATCATGCTAAATACCCCTGAAAATGGCCTGAAGCCTAGTAGGACAAACTCCACAACTAAAGGTAGAGAAGAGACCACACTGAAGAAGGTAGGAAGTGCAGAAACAGATACTGGCCACTGTGGTGGAAAGGAAGCTGTGGTTGTGGAGAAGGGCCAGAGAGAAACTAGCACACAGGAGAGAATGGGGACATGAATCCCCATAGCAATTGGCTAGGAAAGTGAGAGAGGCCAAATTTCATGAGTTCTTGCAACGAGCAGAGTTTAAAGCCTAAAGCGTTAAAGGTCAGTAGGCTTGCCTGGGATAGAGCTGGAGGGCATCACGCTTCTTGGAGGAAAGGCAGGCAAATAATCCATGATCATACAGCATGGAAACACTGGTGTGAAAAGCTCCTGAGACACACAGTGGGGAGGTTATTCACTCATTGTGGAGTGCATCCCAGAGCGAGCATTCATGGAGTGACCCCTCTTGGAATAAAATAACTGGCATTCTCCTCCTCCACTCCATAAACATAAGCACAGGGCCAGCCAATCGGCACCAACACTGACTACTTAACTTGCATCCACCCAGCCTGCCCCCCACCCCATGCTTTGGTTAAAATGCCCCACCTAGTCATGTTTGCCTCAGTCCCAGAGCAGCTGGACCTCTCTTCCAGAAGACTGGCCAAACCCCTGCCCACACCATGTCTCCCAAACTAGGAGTTTTGAGGAGTTTCTGTACCAGCAGTGGTGGCAACAGGTCTCATTTCACAAACAGACCAGAGCACACCTAGTTAAAATGTACCACATGTACACCAGGGACCAAACACTGCCATAGCAGGCAAGGAGAGCATCTGTACATGAGTGACCCGAAGGATAAAGTAGCCAGGACAGAACAGCAGAGCATGTGCAAAACAAATTGGAGACACTCTCCAAAGTACCAGACCCTGAGGAACAGGAGGCCCTACACTAGAGGCACTATGAAGACTTCTTCATAAGGTCGAAATCCTCAAAAACAGGAGATGTAGCTGACTTTCCTAACACAGAGAAAAAGGCACAAGGACTAGACAGAATGAGAAGACAGAGAAACTTATCCCAAAAGAAAGAACAGGACAAGGCTACGGCCAGAGATACGCTTGATGGAATGAACAACAGGCTGGAAGAAGAGGAGGAATTAATTAATGACCTAGAATTCAGAGTTAATGGAAAGTAATCCAGCCAAGCAAAAGAGAGGGAAAAAGGATTATGCAAAATGAGAATAGATCTAGGGAACTCGGTGACTCCATCAATCCTAACATTCATATTATACAAATTCCATAAGGAAAGAGAGAAAAGGGGGGCAAAAATTTATGTGAAGAAATAAACTGAGGCGCCTGGGTGGCTCAATGGGTTAAAGCCTCTGCCTTCAGCTCAGGTCATGATCTCAGGGTCATGGGATAGAGCCTCGCGTCGGGCTCTCTGCTCAGCGGGGAGCCTGCTTCTCCCTCTCTCTCTGCCTGCCTCTCTGCCTACTTGTGATCTCTCTCTCTGTCAAATAAATAAATAAAATCTTTTAAAAAAAAAAGATAGAAAGAAACTGAAAACTTTCACATCCTGGAGAAGGGAACAGATATCCAGATCCAGGAGGCACAGAGAATTTCCATTAAAATAAACAAAAGCAGACTCATACCAAGACATATTTTAATTAAATTGGCAAAATATAATGATATAGAAAAAACATATATATATATGCAGCAAGGCAAAAGAAGACAGAAATATACAAGGGAAAATCCATAAGGTTAGCAGGGGATTTTTTAACAGAAACTTTCCAAACCAGAAGGAAGTGGCAGGATACATTCAAAGTGCTGAATGGGAAAAATCAGCAACCAAGAATATTCTATCCAGCAAAGCTATCATTCAGAATAGACAGAGGGATCAAGTTTTCCAGACAAACAAAACTAAAGGAGCTCATGACCATTAAACCAGCCTTGCAAGGAATATTAAAGAAGAATCTGAATGGAAAGGAGAGACTAAAAGTGACAATATGAAGGTAAGAAACACAAAACAATAGAATTGAGTATTTCTGTAGAAAATCAATCAAGGAATTCACAAAATAAAAGGATGTAAAATATAACCACATATACCTAACACATTGGAACGAGAGGAGTAAAGAATGGGTTCAAACTTAAACAACCATCAAGTTAATATAAACTGCCATACACAGAAGTGGTTATATACAAATCTTATGGTGACCTTATATCAAAAACCACTAACAAACATGCAAAAAATAAAGAGAAAGAAATCCAAATATATCACTAAAGAAGAGCAGAAAACCATGAAAGAGAAAGATAAGAAAGAATCAGAGAAAAATCTTCTGAAACCACCACAAAACAAATAACAAAATGATAATAAATATATATCTTTCAATAATTACTTTGGGGGCTCAGTCAGTTAAGTGTCTGCTTTTGGCTCAGGTCTGATGCCAGGGTCTGGGATCAAGCCCCCCATTCAGGCTCCCTGCTCAGCAGGGAGTCTGCCTCTTCCTCTCCCTCTGCAGCTCCCCCTGCTTGTGGTCTCCCTCATACGTGTGTGTACTGTCTCTCTTTCTCTCAAATAAATAAATAAATCTTTAAAGAAACTACTTTAGGGATGCCTGGGTGGCTCAGCTGTTAAGCATCTACCTTCAGCTCGGGTCACAATTTCAGAGTCCAGGGATCGAGCCCTGTCCTGGGCCCATTGTTCAGCAGAAAGCCTGCTTCTCCCACTTCCACTCCCTCTGCTTGTGTTCCCTCTCTCGCTGTGTCTCTGTCAAATGGATTAATAAAATCTTTAAAAAAGAAAGAAAGAAAGAAAGAAAGAAAGAAAGAAAGAAGGAAGGAAGGAAGGAAGGAAGGAAGGAAGGAAGGAAGGAAGGAAGGAAGGAAGGAAGGAAGAAAGAAAGAAAGAAAGAAAGAAAGAAAGAAAGAAAGAAAGAAAGAAAGAAAGAAAGAAAGAGAATTTACTTTAAATGTAAATGGACTAAATGCTTCAATCAAAACAGCATGACAGAATGGGTAAAAAAACAAAACCTAGTAATATTCTGCCTACAAGAGACTCGTTTTGCACCTAAAGACATCTGCAGATTGAAAGCAAGGGGATGACGGGGCACCTGGGTGGCTCAGTGGGTTAAAAACTCTGCCTTCGGCTCGGGTCATAATCTCAGGGTCCAGGGATGAGCCCTGCATCAGGGTCTCTGCTCAGCAGGGAGCGTGCTTCCTTCCTTTTTCTCTGCCTGCCTCTCTGCCTACTTGTGATCTCTCTCTCTCTCTCTGTCAAATAAATAAATAAAATCTTTTAAAGATTGACACAGAGAGATCACAAGTAGGCAGAGAGAGAGGGGGAAGCAGGCTCTCCACTGAGCAGAGAGCCCGAGGTGTGACTCCATCCCAGGACCCTGAGATCATGACCCGAGCCGAAGGCAGAGGCTTTAACCCACTGAGCCACTCAGGCACCCCTGGAGACTTCATGATTCTGACCCTTAAGTTATATTGCAAGTCTCAGTAATCAAAACATTATGGTACTTGCACAAAAACAGACATGTAGATCAATGGAACCAAACTGAAAACTCAGAAAGAAATCCGCAAATATAGGGTCAATTAATCTTTGGACAAAGCAGGAAATGTTATCTTAAGGGAAACAGACAGATGGTGTTGGGAAACTGGACAGTAACATGCAAAAGAAAGAAACTGGACTACTTGTTTATCCATACAAAACATAAACTCAAAGTGGATTAAAGACCTAAATGTGATACCTAAAATCATCAAAATCCTAAAAGGAACACAGGCAGTGATTTCTCTGACATTGGCCTTAGCAATTTTTTTTTTTCTAGACATATCTCCTGAGGCAAGGGAAGCAAAACCAAAAATAAACTCTTGGGACTACATCAAAACAAAAGCTTCTGCACAGCAAAGAAATAATCAACAAAACTAAAAGGCAACCTACAGCATGGGAGAAGATATTTACAAATGACATATCTGATAAAGGGTTAGCATCCAAAATATATAAAGAATTTATACAACTCAACACACCCAAAACAAATTAATCTAGTTAAAAATGGACAGAACACATGAACAGGCAATTCTCTAAAGAAGACATCTAGATGGCCAATAGACGCATGAAAAGATGCTCAACATCACTCACCATTAGGGAAATTCAAACCAAAACTGCAATTAGATCTCACCTCATACCTGTCAGAATGGCTAAAATCAACACAAGAAATGACAGGTGTTCACATAGATGTAGAGAAAGGGGAATCCTGGTGCACTGTTGGTGGGAAGGCAAATTGGGGCAGCCACTCTGGAAAACAGTAGGAAGATTCCTCAAAGAATTAAAATTAGAACTATGCTACAATCTAGCAAAATCCTACTACTGGGTGTTTACCTGAAGAATACATAAACCCTAACTCAAATGCATACATGCACCCCAATATTATTTATGATAGCCAAACTATGGAAATAGCCCACAAGGCTGTGGATAGATGAATGAATAAAGAGGATATAATTTATATACACAATAGAATATTACTCAGCCGTTAAAAAATGAAATCTTGACACAACAACATGGATGGAGCTAGAAAGTATTACGGTGAGTGAAATAAGTTGGTCAGAGAAAGACAAATAACAACTGATTTCACTCATATGTGGAATTTAGGAAACAAAACAAATGAGCACAGGGGAAAAAGAGAGAGAGCGAGAGAGAGAGAAACCATGAAACATACCCTTAACTCTAGAGAACAAATTGATGATTACCAGAGAGGAGGTGGATGGGGAAGGGTGTATTAGGTGATGGGTATTAAGGGAGGCCCTTGTTGTGATGAGTACCAGGTGATGTACGGAAGTATTGAATCACTGTATTGTACACATGCATCTAATATTATACTGTATGTTAACTAGATGGAATAAAAATAAATCTTAAAAAGCCCCCCAAAAAGGAAGCATGTCTAGGGTCTGGAGAGCCAGTAAGTTTAGTGAAGATTCCAGGCCTAAACTAACTAATGTTTTCACCCACTGTACTCTTGGAGCTACCCCTCTGAGACAAGGTGGCTCTGCCTTGCTGCTGGGTCTTAGGGAAAAGTGAAGGAAGGGACGGGTCCCTGGTAATATCCACATCAAGTCAGTGCTTGTCCATAACTTTCAAGAACAGAAAAAGAAGAGTTTGTGGATCGGGAAACGAAGTGTTTTGTAGATAAAGTATTTGGGCCAGTCTCTGCATTGGTCATGGGAGAACTTCCAGAATGGTCCCATAACTCCTGCCACACTAGTATGCACACCTACATGTTCACACTTGCCCTTAAGTGTGAGTGGGCCTGACTTGATCAGTGAAGCCCTTTTAAAAGAGGATCCACTAATCCTGAGATTCCTTTAACTGAGAACCACAGACTGGGTGGCTTATAAACAACAGGAATTTATTCCTCATACTTGTGGAGGCTAGATGTCCCTGACTGGTGCCAGCATGTCCAATGAGAGTCTCTTTTGGATCACAGACAATCACTTTCTCACTATATCCCGACGTGGAGGAAAGACTGAGGGAGGTCAATGAGGTCTTTCTTAGAAGGGCACCAATCCCAATCATGAGGCCCTTCCCTCACGTCCCCATCACCTCGCCACATCCCCACACTTTAACACCATCATTTTGGGCCTTAGGTTTCAGCTTATGAGTTTGGGAAGGACACTTGAGACCACAGCAGTCAGAGATAGAAGAAGTCAGAAAGTGAGAGGGAGTTGAGGGGGGTTCCATGGAGCAGGGACACAATTTAATTAACTACTTTACCATTTCTTTGGGGAGGGATATTTGGAAAATTGTCATACAAAGATACACATAACAATTATTTATTTTTTTATCAATCTTTCCCAAGAGCAGAAAAGTTTTTTAAGAGCGGAAGAAAGAAAGATTAATAGAATATAAAACAAAAACGAGACAGACACAACACTGCCCTCGTTAAAAGGCAAATATATTTCCTGGGAGAAACATTAAGATATAGAAAAAAGAAGGGCACTTGGTTGATTTAGTCAGTTAAGCATCTGCTCTCACCTCTGGTCATGATCTTGGGTCCTGGGATTGAGCTGCACATCGAGCTCCTTATTCCTCAGGGAGTCTGCTTCCTCCTCTCCCTCTGGCCTTCCCCCTACTTGTGCTCTCTCTCTCACTCTCTCTCTCTCAAATAAATAAATAAAATCTTAAAAAAACCCACAAAGATGCAGAAAAAAGAAACTGTCTCTCTCTCTCTCTCTCACACACACACACACACACACACACACAAAGTGGGTGATCCTCAGTGGGGCTTGACATACTTGGGCCTTTGTCAACTGGATGGATCTATGTCATGAAGGAGGCAGAACTTCTCATCCTCCAAGTACGGCAGCATAGGGAAGGACACCTCCTATGTTAAGTGAAATGATGTCTCTTTTAGACAAACAAAACAGTGTCCTCACAAAGCTCTTCAATATTTGCTCTAGGTCCCTCGTAGGTGAGCCATCTTGGTCATACCAGAGCTCCGCGGAGCTGCCCCTGCAATTTGAATTTGCCCCTGTTGACCTTGTGCCAGTGAGAGGGATGCCTATGAGCCAGCATTTTATGAAGACAATGGAAAGGAGGCAGGAGTGGAGCTTGGAAGACCTTTGAGAACCAAAGGCCCGTTAAAATGGAGCTGGTGTGACTGGGTCACCACAGCTCCACCAAAGATACAACCGCAAGGCAAGGAGCAGGGCTGAGTCACCAATTCCAGGGGACAGAAGAATCCACACAAGGCATGTCTCAGGGATACTCACACCAGGCTCAGTCGGACATCCTCAGGGGATAGTGGCCCGAGACACAGTTTGCCTGAAGGACTGTAGTCTGACCCTGAACAATATTACCCTACAAAGTTGTCCACTCTACCCAAACACTCTACACGCTGGACACACAGAAGGAGGTGCAAGGAACAAGACAATTCTATGACTCAGTGTTTGAATGAAACCTACAGGTGAGGATACTTGGGTGAACTGTCCCTAAGGCTGAGGTTGGTGAGCAAACAGCAGTCCCTCCTATCAGCCAGGAAAGCAGGATTTAGTCATGTTGTGTTTGGACAATATTCATGTTCCTGTGCCTTCAGACCTCATCACAGGGAAGCTTGCTTTCGTCTTGACCCACCATCACCACAGAGAGGCCGTTGGTGAGTCTGAGGTTGGGCCCCAGACCAGGCTGACATGGGAGCACTGAGGAGGCCAGGCCATGCTTTCCTCTCTCTGCTAAAATGCTGGAGTTGAGGGCTGAGCTCATTATAAGTCCAGAAAATTTCCGTCATAAAATGTGATCACCAAAATTTGACTTTATTGACAAAACAATTAGATTAAATCAACACTGACTTTGTTTTGGGGAAAGTCTGAATTTCTTTCCCCAGTCATGTAAACATGTGCGTCCCCATAACAAACATTTCACACCCTCATGAGGAGAATAAACTAATTCCAGGTCCTCACACACCACTCTTAAAAAGGCACAATTTTAATGTCCTTGGCTAAATACTCTTATAGCAAAGCTGATGGTTCATATGAGTTGGAATGGAACATGTTAGCAACGAAAACTTCATGAATAAAAATGTTCATCTAGTAAATAGGATTTAAATCATGGAGAAAAGCAAGAGGCTGCTCTTGTTTATGGAAATTGCAATTGCTTTGTATGGAGAGATTCTTTAGCATAGTTCCCTACAAAAGCCCAAATCAGTTGCATGAAATGTATCCAAATTTTGAAAATGCCATATCTTTACACAGATGCATTTCTCTCTAAGGCTCTGGACTACATAATCTTATCTATAAGGCTTCACTGGTCACGTGCTCTGGACATGGCAGTGTTCATGGACATGGTTTTCCTGAAAGTGATGGAACATATTCTAGCCTCCTCACTTGACCAAAGATGGGCCTGACAACTATTTATCCAGAGTATTATCATGGCACACTACCCACATGAAAAGGTGGCTTTAATTTTAAATCAAAGATGTTGAATAAGACATCATCAACCTTTGGTTGGTCTTCAGGTCCTTAACTTAAACTGTATCTTGGCTCATGGCCCATGATGGAATGTCCATATTGGAATGTGCTGAGGTGTCTATTCAGGCAGCCAGAGTGATGAGAATTTTTGCTTAGTGAATTCACCTTTTCTTTCCTCCAACAATTGTGTGAGCAGGGACATAGCTCTGAGAGACATTTGAATAAGCTTTCTGTTAACTAGTAACACACAATCATTGCCTTCAGCACATTAGTAATTCCCCACTCATCCAAATCCTGATATTAAAATTATTAATATAAGGAGGGCTGAGGATTCAGGTAAAAATATAAATAAGAGTGACATTTACAGGCAGTCATCAAATTGGCCATGAAACCTCATTGGAACCGGCACTAATTACTGTCAAAGCAAGGACATCCCACATGACTATAGAATGATGACAATGCCCAAGGCTCCTGAAAACCAGCATGGTCACAGCAATGGTGGAGATTCCAGAAGCAGATTTCCTTGCCGTTACTCCACAATTCTGTGCTTTCTGGAAATCCTTGATTACCTCAAGGGAGAGCTTGATGCCAGGTTGAAGACAGCTGATCTAGTCACTCGGGGAAACCGGAAGTGAAGTCCACTGCTTACAGTCTGAGTCTCTGGTTGCCTCGTGTTTCCTGTACTCCACCGCTTATGAAATTACCTATGGAGCTTGACATTGTTGTGTGCATTGTAAAATGCAGCCATGGGTGTCTTTCCTCCGTTGGTCACTTGGGCTTAGACACCAGTTTCCTAATTTGGAATGTGGGATAATCATGCGTGTTGAATGCAGGCACTGGAAAGTTGAGAAGCAAAGTCCCGGCTATACTGGGTGGGCCTCCATTTTACTACCCCCAAGAATAATACAAAGTGTGTGAAATGAAGAGCCTGGGGGAAACAAGAGCTCCTCCGAATGTGATTGTTTCATTAAGTAAGGCATTATTAATTTTTAAGTTAAAGGAAAAAAAATTGAGCCAAGGGCTAATACTGCATGACCACATTGCAAAAATGGTTTTAAAAAAGGATCATTCTAAACTTAGGTTTTCATTCAAAATCGTGTCTCTATAACTTTGAGTGTTTCATGTGCTTTTGCTCAGATGGGAAGCATATCTAACTTTCATAAGTCAGGTCTTTTCAAAATATCTGATGTAACTGCTTATTTTTGTCCTTTGACCATTCCTTGAACTCTGTGATTAAGCATTCATGACTGTTCCTTCCTGAATTCTGCAAATATATTTGAATAGAGGAGAAAAGTGTGTTCCATATTGGAGATACTGATTCATTCAGCACATTTTATTTCTGATCAGCTAACATGATGATGGTGTCTCAAAGGCAATCACCTTTCGTTTTGGTGTCGGTTACACCACATATCCCCTAAATCATATTTGACCCCTACTGGTGGTGTAGTTACTTTCATTGCTAGAATTGTTAATGGAACTGGCATATATTATTCTTGGTCAACTTTTCTAAATGGATATTTAAAATGCGAAGAAAACTATTAATAATAGAGAAAACAGATTTAGACTCTACCAGGACATGTCTAAGTTTGTACTATTAGCCTTTCTTTCAGGGCATATGAAATTATGCTAAGGTTACAGAATGGAAGAAGATATTCACAAATCACACTACGAAGGGCTGATATTCAAGATCTATAAGGAACTCCTCAAACTCAACACTCAAAAAACAGATAATCAGTGAGGGGTGAGTAGTCCCCTACTACTATTGTATTGTATTGTATTGTATTGTATTGTATTGTATTGTATTGTATTGTATTGTTGTTGATGTGTTTCTTTGACTTTGTTATTAATTGGCTTATATAATTGGTTGCTCCCATGTTAGGGGCATAGATATTTACAATTGTTAGATCTTCTTGTTGGACAGTCCCTTTAAGTATGATATAGTGTCCTTCCTCATCTCTTACAGTCTTTGGCTTAAAATCTAATTCATCTGATATAAGGGTTGCCACTCCAGCTTTCTTTTGATGTCCATTAGCATGGTAAATTGTTTTCCACCCCCTCACTTTAAATCTGGAGGTGTCTTTGGGTCTAAGATGAGTTTCTTGTAGACAGCCTATCGATGGGTCTTGTTTTTTTA
>CM053614.1:86628589-86646808 GCA_028646535.1 Procyon lotor | reverse complement strand
GGGCTCGATCTCAGGACCCTGAGATCATGACCTGAAGTGAAGGCAGACGCTTTAACCTACTGAGCCACCCAGGTGCCCCCAACAATTCTGTTCTTTACTCAGTGTTTAGCATGATAAATGTACTCTTAATCCTCTTCACTCTTTCACTTATCACTCCACCCACCTCCCTTCTGGCAACCACCAGTTTGTTCTTTATAGTTAAGAGTCTATATTTTGGGGCGCCTGGGTGGCTCAGTCGTTAAGCGTCTGCCTTCGGCCCAGGTCAGATCCCAGGGTCCTGGGGTCGAGCCCCGCATCGGGCTCTCTGCTCTGTAGGAGGCCTGCTTCTCCCGCTACCATTCCCTCTGCTTGTGTTCCCTCTCTCGCTGTGTTTCTCTCTGTCGAATAAATAAAATCTTAAAAAAAAAAAAAAAAAGAGTCTATATTTTGTTTGTCTCTCTTTGTCTTTGTTTTGTTTCCTATATTCCAGAGATGAGTGAAATCATATGGTATTTGTCTCTCTCTGATAGACTTATTTTGCTTTGCATAATATTCTCTAGCTCTGTACACATCATTGCAAACAAAAAGATTTCATCTTTTTATTGCTGAGTAATATTCCTGTGTGTGTGTGTGTCTGTGTGTCTGTGTGGGTGTGTGTACCACATCTTCTTTATCCATTCATCTATAATGAGTGCTTTGGTTTCTTTCATATCTTGTTATTATAAATACTGCTGTAATAAACATAAGGATGTATATATCTTCTTGAATTAGTTTCATGTTGGGAGGAGGCAAATACCCATTTTTCTCAAACTGTTCCAAAAGATGGAAAAAGAAGCAAAGCTCCCAAATTCATTCTGAGGCCAAAGTTACCCTGATACCAAACCAGATAAGACACTACAGAAAAAGAGTATAGGCTGCTATCTCTGATAAACACAGATGCAAAAATCCTCAACAAAATATTAGCTAACTAAATCCAACATTTCCTTTAAAAAGTTATTCACCACAATCAAGTGGGATGTATTCCTGGGATGCAAGGGTAGTTCGATATTTGCAAATGAATCAATGTGATACATCACATCAACAAGAGACATGATAAGAACCATATGGTCATTTCAATAGATGCAGAAAAAAAACATTCGACAAAGTACAACATCCATTCATGATAAAAACTCTCAACAAAATAGTTTCAGAGGGAATATATGTCAACATAATAAAGGCCATGTTTGGAAGACCCACAGCTGACACCATACTCAATGGTGAAAAGCAGGGCTTTCACCCTACGGTCAGGAACAAGAAAGGGATGTCCATTCCCTCCACTTTTATTCAACATAGTATGGGAAGTCTTAGTCACACCAGTCAGGCAAGAGTAAGAAAGAAAAGGCATCCAGATTGGTAAGGAAGAAGTAAAACTTTTGCTATTTGCAGATGACATGATACCATATGTAGAGAACCTCAGACTCCACTAAGAAACCACTAGAACTCGTAAATAAATTCAATAAAGCCACAAGATTTAAAAAAATCAATGTGCAGAAATCCATTGCATTTCTATAAACTTATAATGAAGTAGCGGAAAGAGAAATTAGAACACTATCCCATGTGCAATTGCACCAAAAACAATAAAATACCTAGGAATACACTTAACTAAATGGTAAAAGATCTGTACTCTGAAAACTATAAAACATTGGTCAAAGAAATTGAAGATGATACAAACAAATGGAAAGATATCCTATGCTCAAAGATTAAGAGAACAGTATTCTTAAAATGTCTATACTACACAAAGCAATCTACAGATTTAATGGAATCCTTATCAAAATACCACGAGCAATTTTCACAGAATTAGAACGAGTAATCCTAACATTTGTATAGAACCACAAGACACCCCAAATAGCTGAAGCAATCTTGAGTTTTAGTGAGAACTAAAGGTATCACAATCGCAAATTTCAAGATATACTACAAATCTATAGTAATCAAAACAGTATGGTGCTGGCATAAAAATATACACATAGATCAATGGAGCAGAATAGAGATCCTAAAATAAATCCATGGTTTATGATAATTTAATCTATGACAAGGGAGGCAAGATATCCAATGAGAAAAAGACAGTCTCTTCAACAAATGGGGTTGGGAAAACTGGACAGCAACACACAAATGAAACTGATCACTTTCACATTTGATTTTTAAAATCTGCTTGGATTTGATTGTTTCATATGATGTGAGACAAGTCCAACTTATTTTTTAATAAAAAATAACAAATTTTATAGAAATATTTACTGAATGATACCTAACCCCCCACCACTCTGCTGTATGTAATCATTTACAAATCAAATACATTTATATGCATAGATCTATTTCTGGACCCTTTCTTATTTGTTATTTTAAGTGTTTTCTTCTCTGTGCCCATTTGTGATAGACAGAATAATGGACTGCCAAGGATGTCTTCAAACTAAACCACAGAGTGTGTGAATATGTTACCTTACTGGCAAAATGAATTTTGCGGATGTGATTAAGTCTATTGAGTTGGGGAGATGACCCTGAATAATCCTGGTGGGCCCAATGCTAGGGTTCTTATGAGCAAAAGGCTAAGGTAGGAGAGTCAACACCAACAAGGAAGTGTGATGGGTGAAGCACAGTCAGGCTCCGCTGGCCATTGCTGGCCCCCACAGCGGACGGAGGCACTAACCAAGGAATGCAAATAATCTGTAGAAGGTCAACAGGCAAGGAAAGAGATTCTCCCTTAGCACCTCCACTGAGGAATGCAGCCCTGTGACACCTTGAGTTTAACCTAGACTTCTGTCCTCCAGAGCTATAAGATAATCAGTTTGTATTGTTTTAAGTCACTAAATTTGAGGTAATTTGTTACAGCAGCAATAAGAAACAAAAATACCATTCATTATGACCTTCACTTGGAATTACTTTCTAATAAGTACTGTTGAGTGAGAGGCTGGATCTCCATGCATTGTTCTTCAGAAGTCTCTTGGCTTCCTTGATCTAGCACTTGCAAAGCAATTCAGCTCATAAATGACCACAACACACACCTGCTGCATGTACACGCTTATGTGCCTATATGTGCGTGCACAGATATGCCGAACTTCTTGAGATTTTAGAACATCAAACATACAGGTCAGCATTTCTCAAAGTAGGGTCCAAGGACACAAGAAGTCCCAAGACCCTTTTAGGAGATTCTCAAGATAAATGCAGATGGATGCAACGGCCACCTCTCTGTAATCTTTAAGAACTTGTTGGAAGTGAACATACTATGTAGAACAAAAAAATTTAAAACTGCTAATACATATTAATTTTTAAGCAAGATATATTTATGATGTCATTTCCCTACGAATGAACACATCTCTCTTACATACATCTCTACTTTTATTAAATAGTATCTGATAACTTTCAATAACATTTTAAAATTATTACACAACTTTTAAAATTATTACAAACCATGTGTTTTTGTTGATTTGTTGCTAAATAATTAATACTTTTGTTTCTGTTTTGTGACGCTTATAAATGTTATATGCATGTTTTGTTTATTTTATAAGGTCATACTATACTTCTAAAAATGGTATATTTTCTATTTTCTATGACTCTTGGTGTATTCCTAAAAATTAAATTTAGATTCTTTGAGATGTTTGTTATCGTAGGCAAAAATTTCCTATTTTTTCAATACTTAAAAGTGTATTTTTTTCTCAGTGCCTAATTACACCATATAAGATTTTCAGTAGAATAATGAGCAAATCTGATGAGAACAGGGCATCTCGTGTGTAGGTGTCTTTAATTGCCTTAAATTAAAGGAAGTTTTCAAAAATTCAGCATTAATTATGATATTTGCTGCAGGCACTTTTTCTAGGTTAATATTATTAAATCAGGATAAGAAACATTTCTCTTATTCATATATTCCTACAATTTTTTAATACCCATAAATGAGTGTTGAATATCACCGCACGATTTTTCTGCACTGTTAACATCTAATGTAAGATTAGACTAGACTCTGGCAGTTACAAATATATACCCCCAAATCTCACTGCATTACCAGAATAAATACTTTCCCTTAAATCACAACATTGTCTGTCACAGGATAAATCTTAATGCTTCTATATCTATTAAAGATTTTATGTTTTTAACTTAAAATATCCTCACAGGGGTGTCTGGGTGCCTCAGTCATTAAGCGTCTACCTCTGGCTCAAGTCATGATCTCAGGGTCCTGGGTTTGAGCCCCATACCTGGGTCCCTGCTCAGCGGGAAGCCTGCTTCTCCCTCTTCCACTCCCCCTGCTTGTATTCCTTCTCTCTCTCCCTCCCTCTCTCTCTCTCATGAATAAATAAAATCTCTTTAAAAAGTTTAAAAAAATATATTCTCATGAAGAAAATTCCATGCCCAGGCAGCTTCGCTCATAAATTCCTACAAATCCTTCCAAGAGGATATAAAAATAGAGAAAACCCAATTTGCTTTAAGAAAGTGTAGTGTAACCTTGATATGATCTAAATAAGAGGATGATAAGAAAGGAAAATATTAGGAAACTATCTCTTATTAACATAGGTATTAAAATAATAAATAAAATATTAGCTAGTCTAGTTCAGCAATGTGTAAAACTATAAATAGACCATGATTAATTGGTGTATATTCCAAGGTTGGTTTAATATTAAAAAAATAAATCAATGTAATTCACCATATAAAAAAATAAAGGGACAAAGACAGCCATCTTGATGGTTGCGAAGTGCAGCATTTGATAAACCGAAAAAGCTAGAAAAAGAATTCAAAAATTCAGAAATTGATGGAAACTTTCTTAATCTGTTAAGGAGCACTTATAAAAAATATATATAAGCAACACCTTCTTCATGGTGACAGTTTGAAAGCTTTCTTTTTGATCTGAAGAAGAAGAAGAAACAGAGGTCTACCGTCAAAACTTCTTTTCACCATGTTATGGGAGGTCCCAGCAAGTGCCATAGTAGGTCAGAAATAGCAGTCGAAGTGTGAAGATTCAAAATAAAGTAAAGCTGTGATGATTTGCACATGACAGGGACACAGAAAACCCAAAAGAGCTCACTGTTAAATTAGGTTATTACGTGAGTTTGGTAAGGTCACTGAATTCAGAATCTGATCCATGCTGGACCTATCATCTGTAGCTGATCAAAATGTATGAATTGATAGTATTAGCTAACAACATACACTTATGAATAGATTTAATAAAAATACAGAAGGCCTGCACACAAAAATTAAAGAAATAAATGAGAAAAATGTAAGATGTTGATGGATCGGAAAATGCAGTATTATGAAGATGCCATCAACTTCCAATTGAGCTATTGATTCAATCAAGATGACAGAACTTTTTCCAGTCAATATTCACGAAGTAGTTCTAAATCCATAGAAAAATGTAAAAGGCCAAGCACCTGGGTGTCTCAGTTGATTAAACATCTGACTCTTGATTTCAGCTCAGGTTGTGATCTCAGCGTCATGAGATCGAGCCCCACATTGGGCTCTGTGCTCAGCATGGAGTCTGCTTCCAATTCTCTCTCTCTCTCTCTCTGCCCCTCAAAGAAATAAATATACCTTTAAAGGAAATGGAAAGGGCCAAGAATAGAAGAGATGATCCTATAGAATCAAAACAGGACCGGGGAACCAAGATCACCAGGGACAAAGGAAATGTGATAAAGGTGTAATGAAGACACCATCGTCCTGGCACAAACACTGAAAAACTTGAGAATCCTAACAGTGCCTGGAAAGAGATCCACAGATGGTTGGACATCTGATTTATGGCAAAGGGGGCCCCAATGCCGAGGAAGAAAGAGCTAATTTCTTTATATGTAAATGTTTCTTCATTAAGAGAATATTCCTATTTCTAAATTACTTTTTGAAGCAGGAAGGCATACCAGGTGTCTTACAGATCTAAAAGTAAAAGATAAAACAATAATATTCCTGGAAAACATCGAAGACTATCTTCTTGAACTCAAGAGGGGAAAAATGTCTTATGCAAGACACAGCAAGCACTATTCACAAAGTAAAACATTAATAAATATCCAAAGCAAGAATTTCCATTCCTGATGACAGCTAAGGGAAGCAAAAACATCAGGCACTGCATGGAAGGAAATAATTGCCATACTTCTGACAATGGACTTAGATATGAAATATATTTCTTTTTTATGGGGGTGGGGGAGGGGCAGAGAGAGAAAAGGAGAGGGAATCTCAAGCAGACCCCCCACTGGGCGTGGAGCTCAATGTGGGGCTTGATCAAAAGACCCTGAGATCGTGACCTGAGCTAAAATCCAGAATTGGTCAATTAATTGACTGAGCCACCCAGGCGCCCCTAAAATATATTTTGAATTCTTACAAATCACTCTGAAAATGGGAGTGCCATAAAAATGGGGGAAATATTGTGGATTTACATCTAAAAAGAGATCATTGCCGTGACTGTGATAGTTAACAAAACATCAAACTTCATTCGTTAGAAGGGGAATGCAAACAAAATCATAGTGAGGTAGCTAGAGGAGCTACATTTCAAAGATGGACTATGGACACACTTAAAGAGATTGTAAATTGATCAAATCACTTCAGAAAATTATTTGGCTGTACCTACTCAAGCTAAAAACGTACCTACTGTCACCCAGCAATTCTATCCTTAGGCATATTTGCAACAAAAGAGTGTCGTGTGTGTGTGTGTGTGTGTGTGTGTGTGTGTGTTTCACCGAAAGACCCAAACAAATTTTCATGGACATATTAGTCATAATAATCCAAAGTTAAACATCACCAAAACGCCCATCAAAAATAGAACAGGGAATAAATCGTGTTATATTCTTATTTTACTACTGGAAATTGAAGAGCTAATATAACACAGTGGGTATCTATGATAAATATGAAGGTGAGCAAAAGCAGCCAGAGAGGCAAGGTTATCTACTCTGTAGGCTAAGTACAGAAATAGAGGCAAATCTATTGTAAGCTGGGACAGGGGTTACCTTTGTAACCTTGTGGTGTGCCCGGGGAGGGTCATAAAGTGCATACCTGTGTTCTGGTAAGGTTCTGACCATTACAGGTGTGTTTTCAATTTTGAACACTCATTCAGGTATAAATGCATGATTAAACACCTTTCTGTAAATTTCAGTTAAATTAATTACTACCATCTCTATAGACAATGCTCTTTATCTGCAGCCTCTATGTGTTTTTCCCAACCTCAGATTCATAGATCTATCCGATTACTCAATATTTTCATTGGCCATCAAGTGGACATACCAAAAGTCATCTGTTCAAAGGTAAATCCTGATCTTTCTTCCCAAATACATTGGACCTGTAGCCTCCCCATTTCAGCTGCTGGCAACCCCATCCTTCCATTGAGACAAAAACTGTGGAGTCATCACTGATTTTGCTCTTGCTTACTTGCTACCAACTCTATCTGCCCAGGAAATAGGGTTGGGTCTACTTCCAGATTTGTGCGGATTCCCACCACTTCCCCCTCTTCCAGTGTTTGCTTCCTGGTCCAAGGCACCATAATTCTTTGCCTAGGTGACTAGAACACTTTGGCCTATTTCAACCCATGTCCCCTTTCCTCCGTTCCCCATATAGTTAGTGTGATTCCCGCAGGACCAGAATTACATCTGTGGACAGAACCTTGTGGATTGTCTGGTTTAGGCAAATGTGAACTATCCATCCCCAAATGCCTCTCACTTTGCCCTTCAAAGGGTGCAGATGGGAATGAGCGGGCACCTGTGCATGATGGGAGAGAGCCTGGATTCATTCTGACCACCCACTCAGACATGGGAGAAATGAAAGGGGCCGGAAGAAAGGTAGGGGACAAGTAAACAACTATGAGTGGCCGTGCCCAGTGGAGGCTTATTTGAAATCTATTTCTGAATTTACATCATTGATAAGATATGGCTCTCTGGATATCCTTTAATTTAAAATATTTCACCTCAAATCCTTAATTTAATGTCCTCATCCCATGAACAATAAGGGGTTCCTTCTCCTCCTCTTCTTCCTCTTCCTCTTCCTTCCCTCCACCTCCTCCTCCTCCTCCTCCTTCTTCTTCTAATGAGAAAGACTCCCAAGGCTCCACGTTGAGCATGGAGTCCGTCTTAGGGCTCGAACCCATGACCTTAAGATCATGATCTGAGCTGAAATCAAGAATCAGATGCTTAACCAACTGAGCTGCCCAGGCACCCCAGAGAATTCCTCTCTTCTGATCACTCCAGCTCTTCAACATTGAGCTGCAGGAGGGCACTGAGTTGTGGGTTCCTAAACTCTCTTTTGACCATGGTCTTTGCAAGTCCTCTATCAGTCATGTTTGGGATGTCCAGGCACTTGCCACTCTTCTTCTCCAGAGCACTAAGTCTATCTTGCATTCCTTTTAAGATCTTCTTCATAGGCTTTAGTGATTTCCTTTAACTGGGCTCATTAAGCCAGTCACCATGAACCATCTTCCCCCCTCACCGCCAAGCAGGGTTGAGATGGACATTCACAGTCTTGCTCTGCTCTGGCAGAGGAACACATGTTTTCTTTTCACGGTTGCGTGGTCTTGGACATATTCAGCACAGCTCTTCCCTTCAGTTTCCATGTTGTAAATCATGGCCTTTGACACCTGCTCGTTACAACGCCTGTAAATATGATGAAGCAACAGCATGAATGATTTGCATATGCCACGAGGGACCCTAACGACATGTATTCTGTGTGTTAATCATGGCGCTACGAAGTATAAAGTTTGAAAAATAATTCCTAAATTCATACTCTCATTAACCCAATGTAGTATGTTATCTAGTACGTTTATTGATGTCAGAAAAAAAAAAGCAAATGTATGGGTGCTTGTGTGTGCATATACATGTAGTTTTCCTGATTCTGATCGAGCATCCAAGCTCCAAGCTCCCTACTTCTGTGTGTGAGTGGAGAGCAAACCACGGTGTGTACAGGGCATGACGTTCTTTGTGGGCAGTGGGTGGCAAAGCAGACCAGGATGCCCAACCTCCTGTCCTTAAAAGATTGAGATCATGCCATGCCTATTTTCTGGCCACAACACTATGAAGCTTGTAAAGTCAACCAACACCCAGCCCTTACCTGTCTAATTCTGAGGAGACCATTTTTCTATATTCCTCTTAATCTGAATATCAGTTTTCTCTGCGTCAACTGTCAACAAATCTTCTCAAAATGCTCGGGCACTAGCCATTAAAATGTTCTATTTAAGGAAGTAATAATCCATCGCCTGGACAAGAGGTTCTTACTGAATCTTAAAACAGTAATAAGACAAAAATCTTCCTTTATTTTGGGGGCTTCAGCAAGTTATTTCAAGGCAGTGTCCTTTGGTTTTCTTGAGAGAACTACTTAGTTATCACTTAACACTCCCTTGTTAAATGCCACATGGTTATAAAAATCTTCACATATTCAAATATTCACCCTGAGTCTGGTAGGGTCCCTCAAAATCAAGAAAATGTTTAACTTTTTTTTTAAAGATTATAATTGTGTAACCTCCCCCCAACGCAACTCTGGGTAAAGTTTGCGTTTTGTGTCTTCATGATAAGGATCTGAATATGAGCAAGTGTAAATGTTCTCAGGTCCCAAATGCCTGGGGCCAGTGACAAGTGGAGAGTGTAGACTTGTCTCCCCAAGCAGGTGTGTAAGAACGTGAGTATAATGAAGACATTTGGGGATTCAGACTGGACCACCCTATACACAGAACTAGGAAGAAATTATTGTATGACATGGAATCCTAATACTTGTCAGGATTTCTCTGATGCTTGAAAATAATAATATTATTAAGCATTATGCACCTGGATAACAATGACAGAGTGTCTTGTTTTCATAATTGCTAGGAGTAGATTTTACATGTCTAGGGAGATAAAGACACTAAGAACCAGTTCAAATTGGTCCTTTATTTTTCAGATATTGTTCCTCTGCTTTAATCCAACCAATTTCCCCATGACTTACAATAAGGAGACTTCTACTGCTCACACACTAATTCCTTCATTTATCCACCTCATATTTACTGAACTAAGTTTACTGTCGGATTCTAGGTACTGGAGACTCTACTGTTTACAGACCCACTGAGGCTTCCTCGCTAGTTTCTAGTTGATTCATGACCTCACCTGAATCCATCAAGTTCATGTAATTTGATTTTGGCTCCTGTACACTGCCTGTATTAGTGGTACTTTATTGGTACCCCCCATCAAAGGGGTTTTAATTCCCAGGGGATTGTCTATGACCAACCTGGATGGGGGTGGATGAGGAATTCTGAGACTACTCTACTGTCACCTGTTGGTCTCCCTCCACAAAAGACAGTCCGAGGGGAGCAAGAGAATAAAAGAGCAAACCAATCTTTTACCCACCCCATTCACTTTCATTGATTGACTCAACATTTCTAGCAACCTTCCAAAGACAAAAATGGAACTTTGTCCTACAACAGGAGAAGCAGAAGGAATGGGTTTAGGTAAAAGGATATTCACCCTGCTTCTCTCTTCCAAGTTTCAAGCCTCCATCCCAATAGCTCTGGCAAGTTTCAGGCATGGATGGAGCCATGGCATTCAATACTGTGAAGAGAACTGGGGTCCCCAATTCCTTCTGAACCTGTTGACACAGTGGCTTTGGAACTCCCTAAAATTCTAGGTAGCATCCTTTATAGGATAAGTCTAATACCATGTGTGTGTGTGTGTGTGTGTGTGTGTGTGTGTGTGTGTGTGTGTGTGTTAATATAGGCAACAATTTCAGAACTTAAGGGGAGAAAGAGTCAAAAAGAAATTTTGCTACTTGTCTTAAGTATGTTTGTTGTTTCTAATTTCTTAGGATGAATACTTTAGTTTTAGTCACTTTCATTTAATACCAGGCTACATGTATTTGTTCAGATAAAATAGGTCAGACATAGACACTGAGACAGGAAGAGTTTTCTTTTTGCTGCTTTTCATCATCCGTCCCCTCTCCCTAGACAGTTTTCCTTATGCTTACGATGTAATGACAACAGTCACATAATTGACTCCTCAAGACACATGGACAGTTCCGAGTGCTCTTCTCTGCCCTAGACCCATGACCAAGATGATGGTCTTTTCCCCAAAAGAAAAGAATAAGTCTCCTCTGATGTTCTCCTCCATATTCTCTGTAACATTGGAGATACTTTAGGGTTAATGTTCGTCTAATGTTGGGTGGGTGGTGACCTACTAGCCTGGAGACAACCTCAGATGAACTTGTAACTCAAGATCTTTTCAAGGGTCTGTGGCAGCTAGCTCTCCCCTTGCCTCATCCTCTTAGACTTCTAAACCTACTCATTTTTTTGGGAACAACATGACACATACATTTGGTAGAAATATAAGTTGTAACCTATACATTTTTCTCCCTTTACATAACTGCATACACTGTATACAGTGTGGGCCGACACTGTCCCCCAAAATTCTGAGCTTACGGAATTTCACGGTAGCATCCTTGATAGAAGTACCACTGGTCTGAGTACTGTGTTTGGGTCAGTAGCTTTTTTGTTTCTGGATGTGGTGTCTTTCACAGTGGTGATAGGAGGAGAGATTGTAAGAATGGGAACAGTAGGGACAAGCAATAAGACCAGTTGGGGTTGAAGAGGGTGGCGCAGTGGCTTTCCAACATTCTCTGCAAAGAAACTCAAGTTTGAAGATGGTCTACAGCTGATAAATATTCTTTGAGGCAGCAGCAAAAGGCAATGTAATGGCCCCAGAAAAAACACCTCTATCTCTTCAAGGAAGATCCTCAGTGTTCACATAACCATTCATTGGGGATCAAATTGGCGACAAAATAAAACAAAAAGCAAATCTGAGTCAAGTAGGTTTGAGTCTCACACAAATAAATGATTAGGTTTTTTAATTTCCCACCTATATCTGCACGTTTCTTTTCATGAGGTGTTTCTTAAGAAACATACCTTAAGGTCCCAATATATGAGTAACAAAAAATCTTTCATAATTTTCTACATTTTGAAGTCTCTACATTATAAAATTTTTCGCTCATGCTCTCCTCATTCTCAGTTATAATTTGGTGTTAATATAGGCGAATTAGGCTCTTCTTCAAGACCAACCCTTCATAGTCCCCCCAGAAAGCATGGAAGTCAATTGAGTCACTCAAAATTGCTAAATTTACTCATGTTTATTTGAGAATCGTTTGATTAAATTATAGCAATGATAATGACAATGAACGTTCAATTTAATAATCTCCTTTCAAATATCCTCCACTCCTCCTGGGGGCCCACCACCCTCCGTAAACCGTTACTCATGGCGTGCACACGATTCTTTTTCCTGTTCATTAAGTACACCAATTTTGACTGAGAAAACAGCTCCTCCTCTTCTTTTCAAGATGCAAGTGTAGAACTTATGATGAAAAAAATGAATCACTTCTGGGAGGAGCTGTTAGGAAGAATGTGAGTGTATGAATGAAATAGCAATTTGCAAGCATGAATGGAAATTTCCACTCCAGCAGCCCAGAAGGAGAAAGCAGCAGAAAACAGATTCTACACTGGCATAGACCCTGCCCACACTCACAGGTGACAGAGCAGCCTGGCCTGGGAGAGGTCAGAGAGTATAGGGTAGACAGCAGGGCCAGGTGGGGGGTTGGGGGGCAGGGTATGCACTGGAGCTTGTCACCAGGTGTGGGGAGGGACAGCTGCAACGAGATGTGTCTCCTTGTGCTCAGAACCATCACGCACAGGGCAGGTCTGAGCATCACTCTGGGACAGTCATTCCAACCGAGACCGGACACCTGAGCCCTACGCACACCAGGTTGCCCTCCCAGCACGGGGCTCTGTCCGGGGGTTCTTGCTGAGTTTCACAACACACTTGATGGCACAGGTTACCTGCCCATTCCATAGGCCAGCAAACAGGGGCAGGGCTGGGTGACCCCCATGCTGGTGGCTAGCCCTAGCTTCTAGGGGCATTGGGAATGGTTTTTTGGGAGCTGGAGGGGACAGGAGGCCACACCCTAGGGCTGCTTTAAAGCTCGGGGAAGCTTGGGGAAAGGACAAAAGGAAGGTGATGGCTCCCGACCACACTGCTCCCAACCCTGGCTGGAGGGGGCCGTGTTAGTTTGGAGAAGCCACAGGCCCTGGACTAAAACAATTTGCACTCCAATCCCAGTGTTGCCATTTATCGTCCTTAATCTGGACTGAGCCTTTTGACTCCTTGCCTCAGTTTCCCCTCCTGCAGGGTTACAGTGAAGTTTCCACTAAGGACACCTACAAAACACACAGTCAGTACTTCATAAATGGTTTCCCCGTGAAGATGTGCAGCCCAGTGCCCAGCACTGACTGAATGTCAGAAAGCATCTGATAATGCAATTAACAGATTAATGAATCATACTAAGAAAGAGAAAGGCAGGGAGTGAAGAGCAAAGGAAACTTCATAGGAATTGTAAAATATCCACGCACTAGATTGAAAGACATTAAGAGGTATAAATGGGTTGGATTTCTCTAATGCTGAGGAGAAGGCATTGAGAAAACTCATTTCCTTTTCTACATTTTATTTCGTAGTATTGTATAATTTACTAAAAGTGGCTTCAAGTTCTGCCAGCCACGGGAACTATGAGACCTGAATGTGCCCCTGCCCAGCACCACGGGCTGAAAAACTGACAGTTGTTAACTTGACGCTGTCCCATTCCTTGCGATGACCTTGACCATTATTCATTATTGGTGTTTGGGAAAACAAAGCATAGGAGAGTGGTTTGTAAGGAAAGAGACACATGTCCCTAAGAGGACCAGTGACACCCCTCCACATATTGTCACGCAGGGACACTGATAGGAAGGGGGTCACACAGCCCACTCAGGCTGGCTTGGTTACATGACCAGAAACTATATTAAATTGAAATCTTAAATAGACGAGACTTCCATTCAATGTTACTTGGGAAAGTCACATCTCATGTAACTTCCCCATTCAACATGTACCGATAAATGAGATCTTTAAAAAGCAAATACACATGGCCTGCGCTTCCCAGGCAGAATGGATCTATACACTCACATCGCCATCTTTGTTCCAAAGGCAAACCCAAAGCCATGATAGGAAATGTGAGATGAGAAAATTCAAATTTCACAGCCGTATGCGAAATAAAACTGTCATCTCCATGGGCCAGAAATGTAAGTGGAAAGTGGCCAGCAGGAGCGAGGGCTTGGGCGTGGGTCACGATACGGACTCAAGCTGGGGACAGAGTGAGGCTGCTGCTTGGGCTGGCCTGCGGCTCTGCACCTGGGGCGCAATTCCAGAAACAGCTGTTACCAATCACTTCCGGGGCCACGCAGGGGAAGTTACGTTTTGGAAGCTCTTCTTAAGAGACAATAGAGTTTGATGAATACTAAATTGGTACAAATGTGGACGTCTATTGAGATGGAGAAAGGAAATCACAACATATTATACATTTTTAAAAGCTGGAAAATGCCACCAACATCGCAAATCTAGAAAAATAACAGTACGCCTTCGTTAATTAACTGATCTAGTGCTCTAACAATTTGCATCTCGTGTTTCTGTATATTTCTTTACCGAATTCTTCCTGCTTACACTTTACAGAACAATGGCGTTTTCACAGAATGCCACGTTATATTACTACGTATTATAAATTTTCTCTAGAGAACGTACAAAGGTAATGCAGACTTCGCTCTAGCATGGTTGATAGAAGTAATTTTTGTGATATTGATACTTCTTTTTTCTTCTTTTGGTCCTGCCATTATTTGTGGACAATGACTTGTGAATTTGTGGTAGCTTTGCTAAATTTGAGAAAGCTTCTATTAAGTTTTTATTCATGACGCAATTGTAAAATTGATGGCATTTCAAGATTTATTGACCAGTGACTAATAAATACCCTCGAATTAATATTCTTTAACTGGTTTGTTGTGGAAACTTCCTTTAGCGTGACTTACTCTTTACCTATATCAATGTCATTCTTCACATAATGTTGACGATAAACTTAACCCTTTCTCTATGTAAATATGATTCATTTCTCTTCATTAATTAGAGTTTCAAACAATCTAAGAACCTACTTGTTACTTCTATTTGAAATACATCTTTTTCTGAAGATGGACTTTTGGTGATGGCCCCAGAACAATGTGAATGTGTTTAATGTTGCTATGAGTACACTTAAAAATAGTGTACTGGTCATTTTAAAAATTATTTATTTATTTTTAATTTTTTAAAGATTTTATTTATTTGAGAGCGAGGGAGAGAGAGCAGGAGCAGGGAGAAGGGCAAAGGGAAAGGGAAAAGCAGGGAGCCCGATGTGGGGATCGATCCCAGGACCCTGAGTTCATGACCAGAGCTGAAGGTAGATGCTTAACTGAAGTACCCAGGTGCCCCAATATGGTAATTTTTTAAAAGTAATCTCCGCACCCAACATGGGGCTCAAACTCACAATTTGGAGATCAAGAGTCAGATGCTCTACCAACTAAGCCATCCAGGTACCCCTAATATGGTCATTTTTATTTTATGTGTATTTTACCATAATAAAAAAAGGATGTGATTGAGTTATATGTACTAAGAAATAACTGCCGCCAGGCTATGCTGTGACAGGAAAATAATATAAAAAAATAGAGAAAAAATAACATCTTTATTGAAATGAGCTACCATATCCACAAGCCAAAAGCCAAAAATCATACATTCTGAACATTATGAAATCTTAGTGTGGGGACATCCCATAAGTAGACAAGTGTCTCTATGACTCTGAGCAGAGTAGAAGTGTTTCAGAATTTAGTGTCTCCATCCTAAAACAAAACAAAACAACGCAGAAAGCAAAACACCTATCCAATGATTATATGATCAGAGCACTAAACTCTGCCTTTTCCAGTCCAGCCTGTGAGAGATATATAATAGCAGGGAAGGCCATTTTAATAATTCTTTCCACAAATATTTACCGACCACGAGCAATTTCCTAAGAACTAAGCACCGGGGAGGCAGCAGTTAATTAAACAACAAAAACCATGTCCTTAGGATACACAGACAATCAAGAGAACTTTTAAAGTAAAATGTAGACTCTGTTGGCGGCAGGGTCCCCAGGTTCAGCGAATTAAAATGTGGGACTGTCATCGGTACATATTTATGCTACGAATGGCTCACTGTTTATCTGAAATGCAAATGGAACCGGCTGCCTTGTGGTTTTTTCTGCCCAACATGGTGGTCCTGCTAATTAAGCATAACTTATTTAATAAGAAAGTTTGATGGGCAGTGTTGAGAGGAGGAAGATTCAGGGACAGTTACACAAAAAATAAAAAGGTGAAGGCGTTTGATCCGAGGAAGATGAACAAGTCGACGGGAGGACGTGGAGAGAAAAACACCAAGTGTTAGAGGTCATCCCACGGAACATTCCAATTTGGTTCTACAGAATCCAGGTGAGATTAGAGGGCAGCTGGGTTGAATGAATGGAATACGATTCATTTGAGAGAAATCCCACACCCTGCACATAGCACGCTGGTGGCCGACTGATGAGGGAATAAGGCACCTAAGACGAGCACCATATCTACAGGGGCCCCCTTCATGCTCTGTGACCAGCATGCTGACCACAGGTACGGGCAGGGATTTGCAATTGACATTTGGGCCACCACGAAGTAATAAAGGAAAAGGTGAATTCTGGCTGAAAAAGCGAGCTTGAGAGTGCCTGTTGAAAGTTCTCCGGGCACCGAGGTTGGATTCTTCGTCTACTGCCTCTGGCTCCCGGGTGGGGAGAACCTCCCATGGGCAGGTGTAGACTCCATCTTGCCATCTGCTCAGCGGTCAGAAGTGATAGAGACCAAAAGAAAGTCTATGTGTAATATTTCACATCTTCTTTATCCATGGAAACTTGGACTGCTTCTATATCTTGACTATTGTAAGGACTGCTGCTATAAACATAGGGGTGCATGTACCATTTAGAATGTTTTTCTATTCTTTGGGTAAATACCCAGTGGTGTGGTTGGTAGATCACATTTTTTATTCTTTTCATTCTATTTTTAAATTTTTGAGGAACCTCCATACTGTTTTCCGCTGTGGCTGTTTCCACCAGTTTGCATTCCCACCAACAGTGCACAAGGTTTCTCTTTCTCCACATACTTGCCAACACCTTTGGTTCCTGTGTTTTTGATTTGAGCCATTCTGACAGGTGTAAGGTGATATCTCACTGTAGTTTCGATATGCATTTCCCTGATAATGAGTGATGTTGAGCACCTTTTCATGTGTCTGTTGGCCATCTGGTTGTCTTCTTCAGAGAAATGTCTGTTCATGTCTTCTGCCCATTCTGTAATTGGATTATTTGGTTTTTGTGTGTTAAGTTGTTTAAGTTCTCTCTATATTTTGGATACTAATCCTCAATCAAATATGTGATTTGCAAATATCTTCGCCCATTTTGTGGGTTGACTTTTAGTTTTGTTGACTGTTTCTTTCATTGTGCAAAGCTTTTTATTTTGGTATAGTCCCAATGTTTATTTTTTTAAAAAGATTTTTTTATTTATTTGACAGAGAGAAACACAGCAAGAGAGGGAACACAAGCAGAGGGAATGGTAGTGGGAGAAGCAGGCTTCCTGCCGAGCAGGTAGCCCGATGCGGGCCTTGATCCCAGGACCCCGGGATCACGACCTGAGCTGAAGGCAGATGCTTAACAACTGAGCCACCCAGGCGCCCCCCAATGTTTATTTTTGCTTTTATTTCCCTTGCCTCAGGAGACGTGTCTAGAAAATTGTTGCTACAGCCAATGTTAAGGAAACTGCTGTCTGTGCTCTCTTCTAGAATTTTTATGGTTTCAGGCCTCACATTTAGATCTTTAATCCATTTTGGGTTTATTTTTGTGTATGGTGTAAGAAAGTGGCCCAGTTTCACCCTTTTGCATGTAGCTGTCCAGTTTTCCCAACACGATTTGTCAAAGAGACTCTTTCCTTCATTGCATATTCTTTCCTGCTTTGTCAAAGATGAATTGACCACATAATCATGGGTTTGTTTCCAGGGTTTCTATTCTAATCCATTGATCTATGTGTTTATTTTTGTGCCAATAGCATACTTTTTTGATTACTTTACAAATTAAAAATTTTTAAATACTTATCGTTTTATTTCTGTTTTTCACTCTCCCACTGTTTTGGCTCTCATGAAAATATCCATAATTTCTACCTCTCACGATCACAGATAAATATTTTCTTGATAGCAATAAAGATTGGAAAATATATTTCGATAAGTTTTAATGCAAAAATATGTAAGTTGGTAGAATTGTGCTTGTCAGGGGAGGATGCTTTCCAAATCTGATCGGGGACATTTAAAAACTATAATAATTAGGGGCACCTTGGTGGCTCAGTGGGTTAAAGCCTCTGCCTTCAGCTCAGGTCATGAT
>CM053614.1:86573899-86628089 GCA_028646535.1 Procyon lotor | reverse complement strand
TGTGTGTGTGTGTGTGCCGGTACCATGCCGTCTTAAATACCATCACTTTTAAGAGTGTGCAATATTACCTCTTACTTGTTTGGGTGGCTATCAAAACAGAAAATAACACATGTTGGCCATGATGTGAAGAAGTTGCAGGGATTGTTGGTGGTGGTGTTGGTACAACTGTAAAATATTACAGTTGCTATTGAAAACATTATCGAACTTCCTCAAAAAATTAAAAACAGACTCAGCAATCCCACTTTTGGGTAAACATCTGGAAGACTTGAAAGCAGTCTTGACGAGGCATTTGTACATCCCTGTTTGGAGCAGCATAGCATAGCGAAGAGGTAAAAGCAACCTCTTTTATATATATTATATATAAATATATATTTATAAATATATAATAAATATCTTTATATTTCTATGTTTTATATAAATAAATGTATTTATTTATATATTTAATATATATCCAATATATATTTATTATCTATTTAATATATC
Source organism: Procyon lotor (assembly GCA_028646535.1). Classification (NCBI taxonomy): domain Eukaryota; kingdom Metazoa; phylum Chordata; class Mammalia; order Carnivora; family Procyonidae; genus Procyon; species Procyon lotor. The sequence goes on along the minus strand of CM053614.1, from coordinate 86,627,606 downwards.
ATAGTTATTAAATATATTTATTTAATAATATATTAAATTTATAATATATAAATATACTATATTTATTTAATATATTTCTATATATGTATATAATAGAATACGATGCAACCTTAAAAAAGGAGGAAATCCTGTCCCATGCTGCAACATGAGTGAAACGTAAGGCTATTTGTTAAGCGAAATAAACCAATCACAAAAAAATACTGTGTGGGACTCCCGGGTGACTCAGTAGGTTGAGCCTCTGCCTTCGGCTCAGGTTATGATCTCAGGGTCCTGGGATCGAGCCCCACATCAGGATCTCTGTTTGGCAAGGAGCCTGTTTCCCCCTCTTTCTCTGCCTGCCTCTCTGCCTACTTATGATCTCTTTCCTCTCTGCCAAATAAATAAATAAAATCTTTAAAAAAATACTGTGATTCCATTTATATGAGGTATCTAAACAGTTAAATCCATAGAAACAGACCATAGAATGGTAGTTACCAGGGGCCGTGGGAAGGGAGGAAAGGCAAGTTGTGTAATAGGGCTAGAGTTTCAGATGAACAAGACGAAAAAGTTTTGAAAATTGTTTTCTGCATTAATGTGAATACACTTCCTACTGAATGGTACACTTAAAATGATTCAGATGCTAAATTTTATGTTGTTTTTTGCCACAATTATTTTTTTTAAATGTGTAATATGGTGAATTTCTGTGTCTTTAACATTGTCTTAACTATTGGAGCCCTGGGAATTCGTATGCATTTTTAAACCCTTTTATACATTTCTACGGAAAAATATTTGCTAAGTAAGGTTTCGGTTGAATTGATTGTATTTTATAGGTCAGTTTTAAAAAGACAAATTTTTACATCTACAATTTTAAGCTTTTAATTATTGAAGATATTATTCCTTTGTTCATGTATGATGTTTAATTTCTCCGATAGACTTGTAGTTTTGGGAGTATAGGTCCCATATATCTTTTATTACATTTATTCCTAAGTGTTTACTTCCAAATACTATTGTGATCTTTTTAATCTCATTTTTATTTGTTGCTGGTACTTAGAAACACTAATGACTTTATGTTGATACCATACTCGGCTATGTATTTTGCTAAATTCATTTATAAACCTGATAGCTCACTTACTGATTATTTTGGATTTTCTATGTATTCAACAATGTCATCAGCAGTATGACATACTTTTTTTAAGATTTTATTTATTTGAGAGAAGGAGAGAGAGAGTGCAAACATGGTAAGGGAGAAGGACAAGCAGACTCCCACTGAGCATGGAGCCCGAGTTGGGGCTTGATCTCAGGACTCTAAGATGATAACCTGGGCAGAAATCAAGAGCTGGGCACTTAAGCAACTGAGCCGCCCAAGTGCCCCAATATGACAGGGCTTTTTTCACTTCCTTTCCCCTTATTTCTTTCCTTTTCTTCTTACTTAAGCCAGGACTTCCATTATAATGTTGAATTCAAGTGTGAATGGCAGATACACTTTTTATTTTATTTATTTATTTATTTTTAAATATTTTACTTATTTATTTGACAGAGAGAGAGATCACGAGCAGGCAGAGAGGCAGGCAGAGAGAGAGAGAGGAAGCAGGCTCCCCTCTGAGCAGAGAGCCCGATGTGGGGCTCGATCCCAGGACCCTGAGATCATGACCTGAGCCAAAGGCAGACACTTAACTGCCTGAGCCACCCAGGTGCCCCTAACCATAGCTTTTTAAAGTCATTTCCTCATAACTGCAGTATCTGGATCACCTGTGTATTTGTTCTTATTGTCTTATTTTTTCTTGGTTTTGGTCATGGGGTCCTCTATCTTGTAATGTCTGGTAATTTTACTTTAGTGTCAGATGTTCATGAAAAATTGTACAGGTATATATATATATGAAAAAACATCATTTTTTCATCTTTTTTCATCAAAAAGATCGTTCATAGCAGCAACCTTTACAACAGTCAAAACCTGAACTCATTATAGTGCTATCCGATAGAGGGTAAATGAATTTTATTCTTTTATACATTGGACTGCCAAAAAGAAGTGAGAAGGAACAAAGTATTATTATATGTGACCACAAAGATGAACTGTCACAAAAACAAAGTTAGCAAAGCAAAAGAAAAGCTCTAAGTAGGAGAATTTTCTGTATTCTTTATACATAGAAGGGTGCACAAACAGGCAAATAAACCCAAAATTTTAGAAATCCATGTAATGATCACTTTTGGAGAGATGAAGCTCTCGAGTGAGGGTTTCTGAGATGCTAAGAAGTGATCATGTTCTTAGACCATGGACTGAGCCTACAGGCAATGCTCGCTTTGTGAAAAATCACTGTCCTGGACACTTACAGTTTGTGAAGGTTTTTACATATACATTAAAGTTTGATAAATTTGGAAGGAAGAAATGCACTCAGATTTGTCTCTCATGTCAAGTTGAGTAAAATCCAAATGCCTGATGACATAACGTGGTGGTAAGGCTGCAGAAAAACAGGAACTCTCAGGCAAAACATTGACTGTGAAGAAGAGAAATTGGCACTATCTAGCAAAATTTTATCTGAGTCACAGTTTAGCTGAGAAATCCCACCTTCTGGGTATGTATCCCAGAGGCAAACCGGCACATGCATAAGATAATTGATACATAAATGTCTCCTGGGAAGCACCAAATGGAAGGGCGAATGACTGGAAACAAGCCAAATACCCATTGATGGGGAGCTGGTTAAATGACTAATAAACCCACAGAGTGGGGTATTATGCAACTGCTAAAAAGGAAAGAAAAACATCTCTAAGTACTGCTGAAAAAAGGATGCCCAGGATACATTTTTTAAAATGAAACGAAGCAGAAAGGAAAGAAAAGTGATTGACACAGTGTCTTTTATTCAGCAAAAGAAAAGGAAACCTAGACGTGCATCTGACAAAGTTTTCCAAGAAGAACAGAAGACTAAATTATACACTCATCAAAATGGTTTCCTGATGGGAAAGGAAAGAATACGACGGTGATGCAAAAAATTGGGGTGAAAGCAAGACTTTCCTGACAGTGCATTCTTTCATGGTTACATTCTTATCATATGTAAATGTTTCATACAATAGAAGACTGTTAAGTCAAAATGAAAAACAAATCCTAACTCTGACATGAAATTATTCTTGGGTGAAAACCATTTCCATGGATGAAACAATATGATGTGGAGAAACTGCCTCGAAACAATCCAGCGGGACTTGAAGGAGGTGAGCGGGGCAAAGAGCAGGGTTGAATGATGGAGATACAGACACATTCTGTTATTCCCGCTACTTTAACATACATTTGAGACTGTTTAGAATGAAAAAATCATGCCAAGAAAGAAAAACCTACAATAAATATTGGGAGTGACCATCTTGGTCTGGTATGATAACCAATTTTTGGTGGAGAGCTATTTCTACTTTTGCAAGAAGTATGTATTCCTTTATTGTTTTTTCTTTAAAGATTTATTTATTTATTTGGGAGAGAGAGAGAACAAGGGGAGTGGTGGAGGCAGAGAAAGAATCTCAAGCAGACTCCTAGCTGAGCAAAGAGCTGACTGAGGGGCTCGATCCCATGACCCCAAGATCATGACCTGAGCTGAAACCAAGAGTTGAATGCTTAACAAACCAAGCCATCCAGGTGCCCCAACATATATTGCTTTGTAATCAGGATATAAAAGTAGCAATGACAAAAAAAGCATCAAAGTAGAAATTCTAGGGGCTCCTGGGGGGCTCAGTGGGTTAATGCCTCTGCCTTCGGCTCAGGTCGTGATCTCAGGGTCCTGGGATCGAGCGCCGCATCAGGCTCTCTGCTCAGCAGGGAGCCTGCTTCCCTCTCTCTCTGCCTGTCTCTCTGCCTACTGTTTTTTCTCTCTCTCTGTGTCAAATAAATAAATAAAATCTTTTTTAAGAAAAGTAGAAATTCAAGCTTGCCTTTTGACCCGTCATAGCCAAGGTCTCTAAAATAACAGGAATTCATATGGTAAGTGGTAAGTAGAGGACATCTCATTCGTGAGAAATGAATGATGCTCATGTTTGTCTTAAAGGCTCATTTCTCCATTAACATTTGGTTAACTCTGCATTATTTTGTTTTGTTCTGCCACATTAATGATTCATATCGCTGTTTGTACATCCAAAGCATAAGTTTATCTTAACTGCAGGTTATGTAAGACATAGTTGCACATTATTTAAAGTGTCTCCAAAATCATAAATATAAAACTCTAAGGACATAAATTGTAGTTAGGGAAATATATTTTATCCATTCAAGTTTTATTCAACTTGGTTGAAATTCTAATGAAACATAACCACTCTTCTAACCCAGGAGACAGAACAGCAGAACAATAGCATAAGCAACAGGAACAGGGCTCCGGAGAAGGGGGAAGCCCCTAAAAGCCTGTCCATGTTTTCTTTATGGAAATGTTATGGCAAAGTGATGAATTACAGAAGTGTCTTAAAGAAATCATTTGACATCTGTTTGGGGAGATTTTGACCTCTGCAGTCATAATTATGTTGTGTTTAATTGAAATTTGTTAAACCAAAAATCGGGGCCCAACTTTTCCTAGCCAGTTGTTGAGGGGTAACGAGATAGTATATTTCCCATCATTGTTTAATTTCCCTTCAAATATGGAATCTGTGGACATTGGTCTCTTCATGAAGGAGAGAGAGAATCCGCACTTGACGTGCCCTAGAAATTCGTTTGCATGTAATGGAGTTTTGCATTTATTTTCTAACTGGAATTGACACGTGCTCTATTAACAGAGTGATTAATTGTTGATTTGTTCCTTGGGTCCTATCAAAATTTACCTTTTTTAGTAACACCTCTGTGTGAAAAAAGCTGATACAATTCAGTAAACCAATGGGGGATAGCTATCTACCCCAGCTGGTAAGACACGGCATCCAGACCATCCTGTCCAGAAGCCTTCACTTTGGGTACTTACAAGAATGGGTTCCATGTGCATAAAATTCCATAGAGCACCATGGTCCAAGAGGTGGGCTTCTGTTACCTGCTGCTGTGTGATCCTTGGTGGCACTTTTTACTGGCTGTATGTGACCTTAGATGAATGCTATAGCTCTAGTTTTCTTTGTAACAGTTACTTCATTTATAAAAAATAGGAATAATGGGGGTGCCTGGGTGGCCCAGTGGGTTAAAGCCTCTGCCTTCCACTCAGGTCATGATCTCAGGGTCCTGGGATCGAGCCCCGCATCGGGCTCTCTGCTCAGCAGGGAGCCTGTTTCCCCATCTCCCTCTGCCTGCCTCTCTGCCTACTTGTGATCTCTGTCTCTCTGTCAAATAAACAAATAAAATCTTAAAAAAAAAAAAGAAATACCACTTTAAAAAAAATCAAAAATAGGAATAATGGAAAAAATAATATACCCATGAGACTTATACCATCAAGTAACATGTATATATGGCACTTTGTAAAGCACTTATCGTTCAATACCTAAAAATTTTTACAGCACTTAACTGTATATTGCTTATGCCTTAAGGATTATGTAAGCATGAACCAATGTTAGCAGGATTCATGCTGAGTCTTGGCTCCATATCTTTGGAATTAGGCCATTTTCTCTTTACCCACCTAAACATCCACTTGCTTTGTCTTCACTGAGCTCCTCATCCACATCAGCTCTTGGTACCAGATTCATTAGTTCTGTTCCTCCTTGCATCACTTAACAAATAATGCTTGAGTATTATCTATGTGCCATGATCGCTGTGCACTGACTTCTCCTTGCTCATCACTGGTTTGCTGTTGACGCTTTATTTCTTTCAATGCCCACATACTTTTTATATTTGCCTCGCAACTCCAAGCATTCCGACTTGGTTCAGAAGAGCTACCCCTAAAAAAAAAAAAAAAAAAAAAAAAAAAAAAAAGAGCTACCCCTGTGTCCACCACTGCTCTAGAAAACAATTCCACTGACCTGATATCTTGTCTGCCTTCTAATGTGGGGAAAGTTCTGAGAAACAAAACAAGGAGCTCTGAGAAATGCTGTGCATTAACAGGGAGCTCCAAAGATGTTTTCACGGAAGTCAATGGAGAACGATAGAGGAAGATCGGAAATTATCACCACCTCTACTTTCATAACATATTATCACCACCTCTACTTTCATGCCATAAAAATGGCAATGCTCCCTGAAATTCTTACAGACAGTTAGAGCCAAAACAATCGAACAACAAATGCTAACAGTAGGCATAAACTAATAAAGTCGAGTTGATACTGCAGTTATGAAATTTGTGATCTGAAGGCTAGATTGACCCTTTTGTAATTAATAGATTAGTCTTCATGTGGATAAGCACACAGGCCGGTCAGTAGCAGAGCATCAGGCAAACAGATGGAGTGCCTCAGGCAGTCAAACACTCTTTGCATGGCCATGGTCAAGTACATTTTAACAGGCAAGATTTTCCACCATAAGCACGTAGAAAACTAGACAAGATAAATGAAATAACTGTTTTCAGACATCAGCCAATAGGCAGTACAGGATTATAATCCCTGAAAGGAAACAAATGGAGTGAACCTCATCATGATTACCTCAATTCTGCCTGGAGGCACCTTCCAGGGCAGGGAAGCCTGAACGGAACTCAGAAGTTTTTTTCTGAGCTGAAGGGAGAGATCAGAGTTTGGAGCTATGGAAGTAGCTGGAATTTGCAGCAGATGTTAGGATTCTGTATAGGTGCTCTGCTTTTACTAGTCAGCTGTGGATGTACAGGTCAGGACCCCAAGAAAAAAGTACCGGAGAAAGAAGAACTACTTGGAGCCGTGGGCTGAAAAGCTAGCAACGTTTGCACAAGAAGATGCTCAAGTTCCAAGCAGCCAGATGGTGAGACCTTGTTGAATCCCCCGGTGACAGGAGAGAACACAGAAAGTCTATATCCTAGGAGAAATAGGAGCCAAGCATTTGTTCACAGAAATAGGTACCACCAAACACTAGATGACCCAATGAAGAGGTTAAGCTATGATTTTTCATTGAATGTGAGCTATAGGGTTTGCACCTTTCTGAAGACTCTTCCTCCAGGAACCCCACTAAGACCCATAAGAACATTTGGGGAGAATTGTAAGAAAGCCCCTCCATGATGCAGGAGCCCGGGGCTGGGGGGTGCGGCAATCAATACCCTGACTTCTCCCTGACTCGTGTCCTCCATGGTGAAAAGACTTAATCTCCAGACAGAAGGCCATCCAAACAGGTAGGCTGATGGCACGCTACTGTAGTTGGGAAAAGGGAACGGGGCCACCAGGGTAAGCCACCCAGACCTGTCACCTGTCCCTCTAGGGAACAAAAATGTTATCTTCAGGGAATATGGCATCAAAACTGTATCGAGAGGGTGCTGGTTGAAATAATCTCAGCTGGGGACAATAGGGATAGAAAAACAGCTCTGATTCCAGGGACCCAGAAATACATCTCGAGGCAGAGCAGGAACACTGCTTTACAATTGTAGCCCAAGACCGAGACAAAAGTAGAACATCAGAGGGAACTCGTTGCCCCTCCGGCTGCTGCTAATGGTGATGGTTGAATAAAGGAGGAGGGGATAAACACAGGGGTGTGCAAGGGACAGCCTCTCTAGAGGGCAGTGAGAAGGAGAAGATGCAGGGGTTAGCGACAGGCTCTCGCTAGATGAATTTGAAGTCTCTGGTGCACGAACAAATGTAAAACCAACCCAGCTCCTGATATAATCCACATTGATACACAAGCGCTCTCAGAAGGAAACGTGTGCTCATCTTCAAGCATACAAATACCTCAATAGCCTTTGTTTTGTACAATGGATCCGGTTTTCAGTGACAACTTATGATGCACAAGAAAAGGCAAGGAAACGCAGGCTGAGGTTATAAAGCAATCCTCAGGATCACACTCCTGTGGGAAGTGGAGGTTGAATCTATGGGGCAGGGAACCGTGGTGGACGAGTTGGCGATTCTAATGCAGTGATTCTCAGCTGGGGCGGGGAGGTGCTGCCCCCACCAGGGGACATCTGGCAATGTCTGGTGACATCCTGATTGGCTCAACTAGGGGAATGCTAGGGAATCTAGATCTCAGAGATGCTTCTAAGAATCCTGCAAAGAATGGTCCCTGAGGACAAAAAATTATCCAGTCCCAAATATCAATAGGGCTACAGTTGATAAATTTCGCTCTGATAAAAAAGTAAAAATTATCTAGTCCCAAATATCAATAGGGCTACAGTTGATAAATTTTGCTCTTACTAATAAAAAAAAGTAAAGAAAATGTAAGACCAGATAGGAAATTTTACCAGAGAGATACAAAATAGAAGAAAGAATCCATTGAAGATGCTAGTAATTAAAAAACAAAAACAAAAACAAAACACAGTCATAGAAAAAAAAAAAGAACATCTTCGATGGGCTTATTAATAGACCCAAGGGAAAAAAATCAGTCAGGTTACAAATAAGCCAATAGAAATAACCCAAACTGAAAAGCAAAAAGAGAAAAAAGAGTGGCAAGAACTCCCAAAGAAGAGAGCATTTAATTAGCAATAATCGCGCCTTGGATAAACCTCATTGGCTACGATACTGCCACTGCGCAAAGCTAGAAGAGAGCATTTAAGAATTGTGGGAAGTTAGCCAATAAAATTCCATAATTGGAATCAGTGGATGAAGTAAAAGGGAGAAGAGACAGAACTATTTCGAACAATTTTGGCCAAGAATTTTTCCAAATTCCCAACCTACGTGAACTGCAGTCCAAGAATCTCACAGAACTTCAAGGAAAATGAGTTACCAGTGACACAAACGCTCAGGCATAACGTTCAAGTTGCTAGAAATCAAAAGCAGTGTGCACCCTGCAGGGGCATATGTATTAAACTTGGAAAGATACAAAGAAGGGCACGAAGTCTGTCCAGGGATAACATGAAAATTTGTTAAGACTACTTTACACTAAAATATGGTTAAGACGGTAACTTTTAGGGTGTATGCTTTTTTTTCACCGCAATAAAAGGAAAAAATTAGAATATTTTTCAAAAGCTTAAGAAGAAATATTGAGGCAGCCGAAGAAGAGAGACCCATTACGTAACATGCACTCAAAATGGCGGTCATGTTGCCCTCAAAGGGATGAAAGTTGGTCCTTGGGGGGCAGGGGAGGGGGCAAAAATTCTTCTCTATTGCCATGGTCTGTAGCCATGAAGACAATGTCTGTATTGAGAAAAATGTTATTTGTTGGTATATAGCTTTCATATTTAAAGAGAAATTTAAATGAAGTTTATTTTTCCCATAAGGGGGAGGCATAATAACAATAAAAAGAAAGTTGATGGCGACCACTCCCTGCAGCTCATCTGAAGAAATCCATCGGTAAGTACTCCCAGCAGAGAGGCCTTAACTGAGTATCCCAGGAAGAACTCATGTTGGTTTTCCCAGGGTCGAGGCTCACCACTAGCCTTCACTACCCGAGACAGCTGAGAAGACTTCTCCAGAGGGGAAAACAAGCAGCCAAGAGGAGTTTCCTGTCATCAGGCCTGTTGGAATCCCTCCTGATTCGGAAGGCAGCTTAGAACGGACGGGCTCTTAACGAACTCTTCTCTTAAGTGGTGGTTATGTTTTTTAAAAGGGTTTTAATGCTTGGAGATACCGACTTCACTTACAGGTGGAATTATAAGATGTCTGTGATTTACTCTAAAAGGTTGGAGGGGTAGGAAGTGGGCAGAGCCATGAATTAGAACGGGATTGGCCAGGAGCTGATAATCACTCCTGTTTTGTAAACAGGGTCCGCCCCTAGTGTGATATTTTACTAAAGCAGAACATTAGAGGGTTATCTGAGATCACCGAGAAGTGCATTACTGTGAATGTTAGGTTGCCAGGATGGAAATTTAATTCTAATGAACTGATTTTACCCTCACATTCAAGATATGGGTCGATACAGGATATCAACTGGATACAGGGTCTCAAATGATGTATTCAGGATTTTCCCTTTATGCCTCCCACAGAACTGTTTTCCTCTACGCTAACTATATTCTTAAACAAGCTCAAGACATATGGCTAGAAAAGACAGCCACAGGCCATTGCAGCCTTGCAATTTTTTCAAAATCCTCTCACAGTGATGAGAGTAACCCCTCCCTCCCGTGCCCCTTTACTTACTGAATAGTGTCTATATTACAACTCATCAAATCGTGCTGGTTGGTCCCACCCTGGTCACTGCGCCCGAGGGACAAAAGAGATGAAGGCCGTGGCCAGGCGCGGTCATAAACCCCCAGCTTCCAGAAATTTTCAGTTGGAACTCCGACTGAAAAGTCTAAATTTAGAGAACCATTCAAGACATAATTACAGATAGTATAGGACCCAGTGTACCTTTTTTTTTTTTAAAGAGAGAGAGAGAATACACATGCAAGCAGTGGGGAGAATGAGAGAGAGAGAGAGAGAATCTTAAGCAAGCTCCGCGGTAGGTGTGGAGTACCATGCAGGGCTCGATCTCCCAACCCTGAGATTGTGACCTGGGCAGAAATCGAGAGTTGGACCCTTAACTGATGGAGCCACCAGGCACCTCTAGGATTGATTGTGCCTTAATTGAAGGCAAAGGAATGTGAGGCTTTCAGCTTGGGACGGTCAGCTAAGGAGCACCTTAAGTCTGGCTAAGTCTGTGTATATTTATAATAACACGTGACCAAGGGGTTCACCCACAATTGGTTTGCTGCAAGCCAAGTCCTTCGGGTATTGAACGTGAACCACTGAATATCAGAATGCAGCCTTCACATGGAAATGACATAGAGCCTCCTCCCCAAGTTAAGAAGGGTTTCGTGCCAAAAGCAAAGCAACTACTAGACACATATTTTAAAATCCATTACTTTGATTTTTATGATGCAAAATATTATGCAATAATATTGTCGTTTCATTATGTGACATTGTTGTTACCATACACCCCACACCCAGTTTCCCACCATTGGCCCATTACATTAGCACAGTATCTGTGTTACAATTAATGAACCAATATTGTTAATTATTACTAACTGAAGTCCATGCTTCCTTCAGATTTCCTTAGTTTAAACCTCATGTCCTCGTTCCGTTCCAGAACACCGAAACACCATTTTACATATCTCTGTCATGTCTGCTCGGGCTCCTCTCTTGCTTGTGATATTCTCAGACGTTCCTTGTTTCTGGTGATCCTGACAGTTTTGAGGAGTCATGTCAGGGAATTTGTAGAATGTTCCTCCACTTGGATTCATCTGATGATCTTCTAGTGATTACACTTGGGTTATGGGTTTGGCAAGGAAGGCCATTTTCAAGCTGAAGTGCCATTTTCACTGCACCAAGGCGCATGGTATGGGCCGGACTCTCACTTTTGATGTTGACCTTCGTCATCTGGCTGAGGTCACGCTGTCAGGTTTTGCACCACAAGTTGCTCTTATTGACCCCTTTCCACAATGTACTCTGAAAAAAGTCATTATGTGGGCTTCAATCCCCAGGGATTGGGGATTATGCTCCTAAAATACGCTGCATGAATTATTTGGAACTTTTCCTGCATGGGAAATGCATTTGTATATTTAGTCAGTCATTCATTTATATTAGTATGACCTCATGGACATGCATTTTCTACTTGGAGTTATCCTCCAACACTACTTTATCTTCTTGTTTTATTGCTCTAGTTTTTCCAGCTTTGGCCGGTGGGACCTTGCTCAGTTGGCTCTCGTATCCATTTACTATGCTTCAATCACTGTAGGAGTTTTACTGTAGCACTTCCTTACTGGCTTCTGACACCATAAGCCTCAAGCCCCTCAGGTCTATTCCTGGCCCCAGTTCAAGGATCAGCCAACTCTCCGAGGAGTCTTAGCTCCTTTTACTGGAGAAAGGATCAGAATTTATGGCACTTTCCCATACCCCTTTCAGTGAGGCTATTTCATGAATTCACAGCGCAGTTAATTTTTTTTTCCTGTTCTGCATTCCATCCTGGATTCTGTGGACTTCCTAAAGACATATTCTTTTAATACATAGGTTTCAATCTTTGTGCTAAAGAGTACTATATTTTTTGAGAAATAGTGTCAGGCATCTACTATGAAATTATGGCACAGAAAGGTTTCAGAGTCAACCATTTCAAGCATTCATCTTTTTTACTGTCCATATAATTTTACCTTTTACACAATGTCATAAACTTAGAACCAAGTAGTATCAAGCTTTTTGAGACTGGCTTCTATCAATTAACAATATGCATTAAAGATTCACTCATGATTTTGTAACTTGATAGTTCATTTCTTGTCATCATTGACTAATAATCCCTTGTATGGTTGTACCAAAGTTTGGGTATCAAGTCACCTATTAAAGGTGATTTCATGACCCAAGAGATGGTGACTTGAGTCAAAACCAAGAGTCTGAAACTTAACTGACCACCCCACCCTGATGCCCCATAGTTCTGTTTTTAATTTTTGAGGAACCTCCTTACTGTTTATCAATTTATATCCAATTAACAGTGTACAGAGGTTCCCTTTTCTCCACATCTTCCAACACCTGTTAACTCTTTTGTTTATTGTTCCCTCTCAATCTAAGAGTTTTTAAGAGTTTTTATCATGAGTCAATGTTGTGCTCTATCAAATGCTTTTTCTGTATCTATTGAAATGAGCATATGGTTTTTATCCTTTAGCTTGTTAATATGATGCATCATGTTGATTGATTTGCAAATGTTGAACCATCCTTGCATCCTTGGAATAAGCCCCAGTTGATCATGGTGAATGATTTTATAATGTATTATTGGCTTTGGTTTGCTAATATTTTGTTGGGGATTTTTGCATCTATGACCATCAGAGATATTGGCCTATAATTCCCTCTCTTTTTTTTTTTTTATAGTGTCTTTAACTGGTTTTGGTATCAGAGTAATGCCAGCCTTGTAGAATGAATTTAGAAATTTTCCTTTCTCTTCTATTTTTTGAAATAGTTTGAGAAGAATAGGTAATAACTCTTCTTTAAATGTTTGGTAGAATTCACCTGTGAAGCCATCTGGTCCTGGAATTTTGTTGGGAGTTTTTTGATTACTGATTCAACTCCATTGCTAGTATTCATTCTGTTCAAACTTTCTATTTCTTCCTGATTCAATTTTGGAAGGTTAAGTATTCCTAAGAATTTATCCATTTTTTCTGGGTTAGCCAATTTGCTGATATAATTTTTCATAATCTTCTCTTATAATCTTTTGTACTTCTATAGTGTTGGTTGTTATTTCTCTTCCTTAGTTTATTATTTGATTTATTTGAATCTTCTCCTGTTTTGAATCTGGATAAAGTTTTTACCAATTTTATTGATCTTTTCAAAGAACTGGCTTCATTGATCTGTTGTATTGGTTTTTTAGTCTCTATTTTTATTTGTTTCTGTTCTAATCTTTATTATTTCCTTCCTTCCACTAGCTTTGGGCTTTGCTTATTCTTTTTTTCCTAGCCCCTTTAGGTGTAAGATTAGGTTATTTGAGACTCTTCTTGCTTCTTGAGGTAGGATAGTATTGCTATAAACTTCCCTCTTACAACAGCTTTTGCTGCATCTTAAAGAGTTTGGACCATTGGGTTTTCTTTCTTCTTTCTTTCTTTCTTTCTTTCTTTCTTTCTTTCTTTCTTTCTTTCTTCCTTCCTTCCTTCCTTCCTTCCTTCCTTCCTTCCTTCCTTCCTTCCTTCCTTCCTTCCTTCCTTCTTTCTTTCTTTCTTTCTTTCTTTCTTCTTCTTAAGTTTAATTTATTTGAGAGACAGAGAGAGAGAACATGTGAGTGGGGAGGGGCAGAGGAGGAAGAGAGAGAGAACCTCAAGCAGACTCCCTTCTGAGTGTGGAGCTTGACACGGGACTTGATCCAATGACCCTGAGATTGTGACCTGAGCTGAAATCAAGTGTGAGACGCATGACCAACTGAGCCACCCAGGTGCCCCTGGACTGCTGTATATTCATTTTCATTTGTCTCCATGTATTTTTTTTATTTCCTTTTTAAATTTCTTGGTTGACCCATTTACTGTTCAGTAGCCTGTTATCTAGCCTCCACGCACGCATTTGTGTTCTTTCCAGATTTTTTCTTGGGAGAGATTTCTAGTTTCACATCACTGTGGTCAGAAAAGATGCATGATATAGTTTCCATCTTTTTAAATTTATTGAGATGGCCTACCATGTGATCTCTTCCAGAGAAAGTTCCTGTGCTCTTGAAAAGAACTCCTGTTCACTGTTTTGGGGTGCAGGGTTCTAAATATATCTGTTAAATCCATTTGACCCCACTGGGGTCATTAAAAGTCATTATTTCTTGATTTTCTACACTTGTTAACTCCTGACTTTTTGAAAACAGCCATTCTAAAAGGTGTGAGGTAACATCTTACCATGGTTTCAATTTGCATTTTCCTGATAATTACTGATGTCGACCATCTTTTTATCCATTGGCCATTTCTATATCTTTTTTTGGACCGGTGTAGACTCAGGTTCTTTGCCTATTTTTTAATTGGGTAATTTGCTTATCTGCTATTGAATTGTATGAGTTTCTTATGTATTTTTGGATATTATTAAGTATCTGGTTTGTAAATATTTTCTCCCATCCTCTAAGTGCCTCTTTATTTTGTTGATTGTTTCCATTTGAAGAAGCAATCATCTCTTCCAGATTTTAAGGACTAGCATCAATAAGGAAAGAGCTCCACCTGTGATTGGGGCACATTGGAACATCCTGTGGCCCCAATTCCAGTAACTCAAGGCACTAAATATAGGGTGGTGTAGTGACTCCATGTTGGGGGGTGGGTTGTGCACAGTGTCTCATGGGTTCAGGCAACTGGCGTTCATAAATACTATAATTGTGTGATTCTTGGTGATGACAACTGTAGGGAATCCACTATAGCTGGAAAGGCTATTGGGGTACTCAGTGATGCCCCCAGGCTCAGCAGCAAGGGACCAGGTAAGCAGCTGTGATGGCTAGGGCCAGTGGTGCTGTATTCACTTGGCTGTCAAGCCTGATTACAGGCACTTGCATGGTGATGAGCACCCAGACCAGCACAGGGGCTGGGATCAGCTGTCTTCACATGCAGCTGTTAGGGCCAGAGCTGTGGCTACAGTGGTATTTGAGCTCACATAGCTGGATTCTGCAAAGTCAAAAACCTGCAGGGTTTCAAGGGGTCCACAGTGGTTCTGGTTTTGCTTTTCTCAGCCACAAAAGTTGCTGGGGTGCATGCAGCAGGCTGCTGGGGTCTGCTATCATGAACACTGCAGTGTCCTCAGTGGTGAAAATTATTTTCGCAGAGCCCACAAGACCTATTGAGGTCTCAGCAGTGAAGATGTCTGGGCTTCTGTCCAAAGCAGGACAGAAGGGACCACGGTCATTCCTGCCATGTCATTCCACATGACACTGGCAGCCCCTGTCCTTCTTTGTTCCTACCTGGACCCAGACATTTCAGCTATGCTGATCTCGAGGCGATCTGGTTGAGCTCAACCAGGTCCTTCATTCAGTGCCCTGAAAGCCTGGGGAAGTTGTGGCTCACTCTGCCCATGATTTCCCTGTAAGGATATCATGGATGGGGCAGCTAATTCCCTCTTGCTCTCAGCACTGCAGCACTGGAAATGGGAGGATGCACACAGAGTGAAACTATTCTCCCAGTCCTTTTTGTGTGGATATTATCAGGTTTCTTGCTCCTCTATGTTGCTATAGCTTCTCAAGTGCACCCCAGAGCTTCTGCCAAGCTCTTTTCATTTGTGGACAGCTGTCTAATTGTATTTTTATTGAAGGACAGAGCCTGGGATCCCCTACTCCACCTTACTTGTTCATTTTTTAGTTGGGTTGTTTTCTTATTGTTGAGTTTCAAGAATTCTTTATATATTTAGACACAAGTCAGTATCAGAGAGATGTTTATGAAACATTTTCTCCCTGTCTTTGTTTTGTCTTTACATTCTCTTAACAGAGTCTTTTTTGGTGTGCCTGGGTGGCTGAGCTGGTTAAGCATCTGCGTTCAGCTCAGGTCATGGTCCCAGGATCTTGGGATCAAGTCCTGCATTGGACTCCCTGCTCAGTGGGGGGGAGCTTGCTGCTCCCCCTGCTTATGCTCTCCCTCTCTCTAGCCCTCTGTGAAATAAATAAATAAAATCTTTGGGGGAAAAAAGTCATTTTTTTTCTTAACAGAATCTTTCACGGAAGTTTTTCATTTTAATAAAATGCAACTAAACACTTTATTGCACATTGCTTTCAGTGTTGTCGCTAAAATATTGCCTAACTTGAGGTCACTTCAATTTTCTATTTTTTTCTTTCTTCCAGAACTCTTAGACTTTTGCATTTTACATCCAGGTCTATGATTGATTTTGAGTTAATATTTGTGAAAGTTATAAGGTCTGTGTCTGGGCTTATTTTCTGCATTTTTTTTTTTTGCATATTTATATCCAATTTTGTCAGCACCATTTGGATAAAATATCCTTTCTCCATTAAGTGTCCTTGCTGCATTGTCAGCGCGTGTGGGGGCCCATGGCAGGCTAGGTTTTGTTGTATTGGTCTATTTGTCTACACTTCCTCCACTACCATTCGGCTTTACTTTCTGTAGCTTTAAACTAAGCCTTGAAAATGGGTAAATCCTTCAACTTTGTTCTTCTTCTACAGTATTATGCTGGCTTTCCCAAGTCTTTTGTCCTTCCCTATAAACTAGAAAAGCAGTTTGTCAATATCTTCAAAATTCCCTTCTGAGATTTTGTTTAGGTGGTACTGAATCCATAGTTCACACTGAGAAAATTAACATGTCACCAAGGTTGAGTCCCAATCTGTGAACACAGAATATCTTCCTCGTATTTAGATCTTTTAAATTCATTACTCAGAGTTTTGTAGTTTTGCACATAGAGATTCCATATGTCATTTGTCAGATTTATAACCATGTTGGATTTTTGGTACTATTGCACATGATTTTTTTAAATTTTATTTCGAATTCCAACTGTCCATTGTTGATGCAGAGGAAAGCAGCCACCTTGTGTATAACTTTGTCTCTCATGACTTTTTTTTATATTCGATTATTAATCAGTTCCAGAAGATTTTCTCTCTGTTGTTGGGAATTTTCTGTATAATCACGTCTTCTAAACAGAGGCAGCTGTTGTGTTTCTTCCTTTCCAACCTTGGTACCTTTTATTCCTTTTTCTTGACTTTTTATACTAGCTAAGATTCGTAGCACAATCTTAAATTGCAGTGGTGGGGCACCAGCCTTTCCTTGTTCCTTCTCTGAGAGGGAAAGCATCTAATTTCTCCCCATTAACTATTAGCTGTACATTTTTTGTAGATGTCCCTTATCAAGTTGGGAAAGGCTTTTTCAATTTCTGTTTTGCTGAGACTTTTTATGATAATTGGGTGTTGAGTTTTGTCAAATGCTTTTTCTTCATCTACTGGTAAAATCGTGTTATATTTCCTCTGCATTCTGGTGAAGTGGTGGATGGAATTGTTGAATTTCAAATATTGAGCCAGCCTAATTTGGATAAATCATACTTGGTATATTTACTGTATAATTCTTTTTGCACATTATTAGGTTTGATTGGTTAATAGTTGGTGGAGGCTTCTTGGATTGATTTTCATGAGAAATATTCATCTATAGAGTTCTTTCTCATAATGTCTTTATTTGGTTTTAGTATTAGTGTAATGCTGGCCTCATGCAATGAGTTAAAGAGTGACCCCTCTGCTTCTATTTTCTGGAAAAGATTGTGGAGAATTGCTATCATAAATTCTTTAAAAGTTTGGTAATACTCACCAGTGAAACCACTGGACCTAGTTATTTTTTTACAAGGTTAGTAATTACTAATTTAAATTCTTTTATAGATTTAGCCATTTTCTGATGATCTATTTCCCCTTGTATGACTTTTGGGAATTTATATATTGCAAAAAATAGTCCCATTTCATCTACGTAATCAAATTAATGGCAGAGAGTTGTTTATTATGTTTATTGAACTTTTAATGTCCATGGGATCAGTAGTGACGAGATCTCTTTCAGTTCTGCCATTTAAAAATCAGTGTCATCTCTCTTTTTTTCTTCATAAGCTGGCCTAGAATCTTATCATTTTATTGATCTTTACGAAGAATCAGCTTTTGGTTCTATTGATTTTCTCTAGTGTTTTCCTGTTTTTAATTTCATTGATTTCTGCTTTAATTTACATTTTTATATTCTTTTCCTTCCTTTACCTTAAATTGCTCCACTCTTTTACTGGTTCCCTAAAATGAAAGCTTTAGATTTTGTGTATTTTAATTTTATGTATTTCTCCCTTTCTAAGATATGCAATGGATACGATAAACTTCTAAGCAAAGCAATGCTTTCACTGCCTCCCATAAATTCTGATAAGTTGCATATTCATTTCATTTAGTTCAAAATACTTCTTACTTTTTAACATTATTTTCTATTTTATTTTATTCTATTATTTTTTTATTATTCTGTTCATTAGTCAACATATAGTACATCATTGGTTTTTGACGTAGTGTGTTCAGCGATTCATTAGTTGCATATAACACCCAGTGCTATCTGGAAACTTCTTTGACCCATGTGTTATTTCGAAGTGTGTTGCTTACTCTCCAGTGATTGGGGATTTTCTGGCTATTGTTATGTAAGTGATTTCAACTTTAATTCCACTGTGGTCTGAGAACACAGTGACTATGATCTCTGTTCTTTTAAATTTGTTAGGGTGTCTTTTGTGGACCAGCGGATCCTGGCCGTTTGAATGACTAGTTTACGTAAGCTTAAAAACTGTCTATTCTGCTGGGATTGGATAGGGTATTTTATGAATATCAATTAGATTAAACTGATATACTGCTCATGTCAACTCTTATTGATTTCCTCTCCATTTGTTCTATCAATTACTAAAGAAAGAGTGTTGAAGTCTGGTATTAGCATACTGGATTCACTTCCTATTTTTCCTTGTTTTTTTTTTTTTGTTGTTGTTCTTTTCTTTTCATTTTCCAGTTAGTGTTTCTGCGGTCAGATGCACACATGTTTAGGGTAGCTCTGCCTTAGAGAAGTAGCCCTTAAATCATTATGAAATGCCTTCTTTGTCCCTGATAATTTTCATTCTTTACGGTGGGCTATGTTTGATTTAATATAGCACTCCAGACCTCTTTGATTTCTGCAGTTAAGGTGTGACTTCAACATTACTTTACTTCTTACCTGAGTCTTAACATCTAAAATTGGTTTCTCCTAGGGGCGCCTGGGTGGCTCAGTCTGTTCAGCGTCCAACTCCTGATTTTGGCTCAGATCGTGATCTCAGGGTTGTGATCTCAGGGTTGTGAGATCAAGCCCTGTGTGGGGTTTCATGCTTATCACAGAATCTCTCTGTCCCTCTTCCTCTGTCCCTCCCTCCACTCTCTTTTCTTCAAATAAGTAAATAAAATCTTTAAAACAAAACAAAGCGAAATAATAAAATAAAATAGGTTTTATCCTAGACAACATAAAATTCTGTCATATCTGTTCACTAGTTTTACTAGTTTTAAGTGGTACATTGTTTGATTTGCACAGTTAAGACATCAGTATATAAAGTAATTATTGATATAGTTGGATCAATATCTACCATTTTTCCAATTCCTTTCTATTCATGCAGCTTTTGTTTAATTCTTTCCCCACCCTCTCCTCTGTTTTTTGTGGTTGTAATTCAGCCTATTATACGATTCCATTTTATCTCCTCTATTAGCACACCGGTTGTATTTTATTTTTCCTTTTTTAGTGGCTGCCCTAGAGTTTGCAATATACAATTTGAGCTCCTCTAAATCCTTATTCAAAAAATCCTATATCACATCAGATGCAGCATTTTTATCTTATAACTGATTACTCTCAATTCCTCCCATCCTTTATGGCATTGCTATGATTCATTTCACTTGTCTCTATGTCATGAACCTCCAGTCTATTGTTACGATTATTACTTCAGTTATCTTTACCTCGGTTAAGAACTTTAATAATACAAATTTTATCTTCTTATAGTCCTTCTTCAATGATCCTCCTTTCTTTCTGTAGCTCAAGTTTCTGATCTATCTAATTTTCCTTTGCACTAAAGAATTTATTTTAACATAGCTTGTAAAACAGATCTGCTGATGAATTCTGTCAGTGTTTAATTACCTGAGAAATTCTTAATTTTCTCTTCGGTGTGAAGGATACTTTCACTACACATAGAATTCTGAATTGGCAGTATTTTCCTTTCAACAATTTCATATTTACCCTACGCACCTTTTTTCACATGGTTTCTAATGAGAATTCATGGCAATTTTTTCCTCTATCCTCTATAGGTAATGAGCCTCCCCACTCTGGTATTCTTCAAGATTTTCCTTTAGTCTCTTGTTTTGTTTTATTTTGTTTCTGTTTCTGTCTTTGTTCTTGTTTTTTAGATTTTGAATATAATATGCCTCGGTGTAGAGTTTCTGTTGTTTATTTATCCTGCGTGGTGTTCTTTAAGCACACTGGATCTTTATCTTAATGTCTATCATTAGTTCTGGAAAGTTCTTCACCATTATTACTTCCAAATTTCTTCAGCTCTGCTCTCTCTTCCTTCTAATGTATTCCAGTGACACGTATGGTACACCTTCTGAAAATATCCCATAATTTTTAGATATTTTATTCTTTTTTTCCACTTTCTCTTTTCTCTTTGTACTTTCAGTGGGTAGCCTACTGGTAAACTCATCAAAAGCATTCTTCATTAATGTTACAGAGGTTGGAATTTTAGCATGTCCTTTTGATTCTTTCTTAGGCTTTCCATCTCTGAGCTTACATTCCCCATCTGTTCTTGAATGTTGCTTACTTTCTTCATTAAAGTCCTCTACATTTTAATAATACTTATTTTAAATTCCCTGTCTCATTAGTCTTTATTTTTTTTTAATTTAAATTCAATTAACCAAGGTATGGTACCGATTATTCTAACCCCTTCTGAAGCTTGCTTTGTCTCTTCAGATTGTGGAGTTTTTTTCCTTGCCTTTTGGCATGCCTCGTAACTTTTGTTGAAAGTGGAATATATCGTGTTGCATAACAGGAATTGCAAATGTTTAGATTTATGTTAATTGGGCCAAGAGTCAGGCTGGTTTAATATTTGCTGTAGGAGTAAATGTCTGAAACTTCCCATTCATTTAGCAACCTTGTCTGTGCCTCCTGTCATGTTCTTGAGCTACTCTGAGACTTTGTCCTTGGATTATGTAAGTTTATTTCAGCTCTTTCTAGTGTAATCTGTGTTACTATGCTGGCGCCTTGGTGTGCTGGTAAGGAGGGGGGACGGAAAAGTTCTATGACCTTAAGATTACATCTCGGTACCACAGGAGACTGTGTTCCTGGGCTCTGACCTCACGAGTGTCTCTTAGCTCTTTGTTTACCCTCTTAATTGAGAATGGAAGCGTAAGGGCACTGGAGTAGAAGAAATGTCCTTCCTCCGGGGGGATGAATCTCAGATAACCTTATTTCCTAGAGTCTACGTCTTTATTACGAAGCATGGTCTGGAGATGTTCCACAATGTACATATGCACTCCCTCTGCCAAAGCAACAGTGCTTAGGTCTTTCTGGGTCTGAACTGAGGACACGGTGGGG
Source organism: Procyon lotor (assembly GCA_028646535.1). NCBI lineage: Eukaryota > Metazoa > Chordata > Mammalia > Carnivora > Procyonidae > Procyon > Procyon lotor. Next base: position 86,606,238 of record CM053614.1, on the reverse strand, counting down.
TTCCTGGAGGTTAAACCCATGATAGTGGGGACCCACGGGTTCCGACTCTCATGTTAGTCCATACTCAGCCTCCAGCATCTTGTTGAAATAACCATTTAAGCATTCCTATGGACATATGGCTCCCTGAAGCACACCTGAGCTGGAAGTCTCTGGACTTATCTCCTGAGATTGAGAAGTGGGGGTTTGCCCTGCAACTTCCGCCCTTTTATGGGTTCACGATGTTCTGAACTTCCTTTCAAATCCCAAATACTTCCCAAATGAATTGATCTGCCTTTCCTCATCTCCATTTCTAAGACCCAAAGAAAAGTCGGAATTTTTCTTACCTGGAATACTGCAATGGTCCCCTCCCTGACCTCCACACCTCCACCCTGGTGCTTCAGCTCCAGTCAATTCTACGTGCCACTCAGAGAAATGTTTTACAATGTAAATTAAATCAGTTCTCTCCTCTGCTTAAAGCTCATCAGAGGTGGTAATGGAAATCGAGCTGTGAGCTTTTCTGTGTGCACTTTAAAGCTTTTGCACACGCAAAACAAAGTGAAATGATAGCTAAGGAATATGAGATCCTTCCTACGGAAAGAACAAAGAACTGTGGAGAGATGACCATGGTAAGAGACGTCGTAGAAGATGGGAAACATTTGGATGCGTGACAACAGCATGAGAAAGGCAGAGAACACTGGAAGGTGAGTTTGAGGACGGTGAAGTGCTTGAGATGTGTGGTGGTGAGCTTGTGAATTAATACAAGGACCCTGCTCACTCTTCGGGATGCTGGGATATGTGGAAAACGAGAGCTCCAGGTACTCCATGGATGACGCCAGATTTCGCAGGAAGATTAGCTGGAAGTCTATCTAGGAAGCAGTTGGATACTCAGATACACTCCACCACCATAAGCACCAACAAAGCCACAACACCTCTGTCCTAGAGAATAAAAGCAAGTGTCGAATAAATTTGACTCACCAAAAAGACTAAAGCAAACAACGTAGGAAGCAGACACCAGTTGGCGCTAAAGGCGGGAATGAGGTATCACCGTGACAAAAGGGGATCGGATGCATGCAAACAATTGTCTGGCCCCCATGTTTCTGTGGTGCTCCCTGAGCACGGGAATAAGAAACTTAATGAATGAGTGAGCGAGGAAGGAAAGATTTAAATGGCTGACTTCTAAGTATTTCCAGTTTTACAGTTTTGAGACTTTACAATTTTTCCAAATATCTCCCTAAAAGAAAAACTTTAGGAGTTAACTGTTGGGACCCCTGGGTGTTGGTTAAGCGTCTGCCTTCGGCTCAGGTCCTGATGCTGGGGTCCTGGGATCGAGTCCCACGTCAGGCTCCCTGCTCAGTGGGGAATCTGCTTCTCCCTCTGTCCCTCCCACCCCCTTGTGAGCTCTCTCTCTCTCTGTCTCTCTCTGTCTGCAATAAATAAATAAAATCTTTTAAAAAATAAAATAAAAGTTACTGTTAATTGGAGGGCACATCTGCCCACAGTGATGTCTGATAACCAGTTCCCTGTGAGAGGGTAAGGGGATGTGTTACGAGGGGCTTTTAGCTGCCTGGTGTGTCTGCCCCAGTGCCCTTGCACTGGATATGTGGAATCACTAACTCCCCCAGCCTGGCTCTCAGTGACAAAGGGCATCTGAGCCCCTCCTGCAGATGCAAAAATCAATGGTGACTTTCATGAGTGGCAATTTCGTTCAGACCTTTGCAGGCCCAGGAAGCTGTAATTCAAATTATATTCACTAGTTCAAGACACATGCTCATCCTTCGGCCAGCATCCACTCTGCATGTTTAATGCACCAGTCGTTGCTGAGGTAGTCCTCGTATGTCTATCAATCTCTCAAATTAATGAAAGCCAAGTACTTCTTTAGCAATTTACGTTTATCCCCACTGAACTGATTTTTAGTAGGCTCAGTGTAAATCAGGGCCAGTAAGCAGGATAAATAAACAGTTCAAGAAAGGTCAGTAGTATCACTTATGAATATGGATACAAAATCTTATATTAACAAACCAAACAGAACAGTGTATTAAAAGGCTGATGTATCATAATCAAGCGAGGTGTACTCCAGAAATCTAATATGGATTTGACATTTTAAAAAGTCAATTAATATTATCAACACTAACAGAGTAAGGTCTCCAAATGTTTTTGTCATCTCAACAGATTAAATAAAAGCATTCAATAAAACACAAACTTCATTTGAGATGAACAGACACAGGCAAATTAATGACTCAGTGAATGGAAATAAAAAACAAAGTACTTCCTTGACCTGATGAAAGCTATCAACACAAAAACTAACTTTGAGATTAAGGAACAAGATAAGAGTATCCATTTATCCCTGCCATGCAAGGGTGTACTGAATGTTTTAGTCAGTGCTGTAGGACATGAAAAAAAATATTTGTATATGTATGTGGCTCAGAAAGAAGAGAAAAACTATCTTTTTTGCAGAGGATTTGGTTGCATCATAGAAAATGTAAAAGTCTCTAAATAAAATATTGGAGTGAATAAAAATATATAATAAGAAAACAATAGAAAAGTAATATTCAAAAATCTTTTACATTCTTCTATATCAGAAAATTTTTAAAAGAGATATCATTTAAATAACACTGAAAATATAAAGTATCTAGAAATAAATGCGGCAAAATATTTGCAAGATCTTTATGGAGACCTTTACTGATCATATTAAATGTTATTATGAAAAAGTATACAAATATATATGAATGAGGTAAAACGCATGTAGAAGAAAATCATGTAATAGAAATTCATGCATCAGAAGACTCAATATTTCAAAAATTCTACCTTTCTATGATTTGATCTATAGAGTTAATGTCATCTTCATCAAACCCCAAGGTTCTTTGTTTTGTTTTGCTTTTCTCTTGCTTATTGACTGGGGTTTTTTTAGGGGGGTGGGGGAGGGAGTTGGGAAGAGGATGGCCAAAAGATTCCAAAATCTCTCTGCACTTCTAAAACACCAAGATAGTTGGAAGAAAAAACGGGATGAGGGGAAGAGATAAGCCTTACTTAACACTAAGGTTATTCTGAGGTGATTGTAGAACAGTGTGGGTTTAGAATGAACTCAAAGGGATTGGAGATCCCAGAAACACATGGGGGGCTTAGGTAGTCAGGCACACTGAGGGGAAATTGTAAGCATATCCATCAACTGGGACAAGATAACATGTATCCACATGGGCAAAAAGAAAGTCGAGCAACTTTCTTACACCAATTCCAGGTGGATTAAAGACCTAAATTTTATTTCATTTTATTTTTTTAGGTAGGGATTGGGAGCAGAGGTAGATAGAGAGAGAGAATCTCAAGCAGGCTCGATGCCCAGCCCAGAGCCCGACCTAGAGCTCCATCTCACAACCCTGAGATCACGACCTGAGCCAAAAATCAAGAGTCAGAATTTTTTAATATGTATCAAATATGTATATTTAATATAAATCTTTAATATATACAAAATATGTATTCCATATAAATCTTTTATATATTTAATATAAGTTATATATTTAATATAAATATTTGATATTGACTTATATATAATATATGTAATTTCCATTTATATATAATTTCTATTATATATATAATTTCTAACCATTCATATGGTTGCTTTTTGGTCTCATGTTGTCCTTCTGATGAATAGGATCCTTTTTTTTTTTTTTTTTTTTTTTTTTAAAGATTTTATTTATTTATTTATTTGACAGAGAAAGATCACAAGTAGGCAGAGAGGCAGGCAGAGAGAGAGGAGGAAGCAGGCTCCCCGCTGAGCCGAGAGCCCGATGCGGGGCTCGATCCCAGGACCCTGAGATCATGACCTGAGCTGAAGGCAGAGGTTTAACCCACTGAGCCACCCAGGTGCCCCTGATGAATAGGATCCTTATCAGATGATATAGTATTGAGTAAGATTGCATGAGTGGTATTATTAAGGCGTAAGCAGTATAGTGTGGAGATGAAGTCACACACTCAGGATAATTAGAGGAGAGGGTGAGTTGTAAAAGTGGAGGAAGGAGGCGGGAGTTCGTTTTGCAAAGGAACATTGTAAACAGCGGGGAGCGCTTTAGTTGTCACCCAAGGGACTTGGAACCAAGCTGTCAGTTAAGAGATATCAAAAGTTTCTGAAAAGAGGTGTGATGTGGATTATAAATCCATCACAAATCCTTAGGGGACACATGCATGCTTGCACACACACACATGAATGATAGAACACGTGAAGCTTTAGGAAGGGAAGACGGAAGGTCCTAAGTGACTCACTGGACAGAGGGAGTCCATGGACTGTAAGTCATCTGCTCATTCAGATAATGGAAATATGTGCCCCTGCAGGTCCTTGTGATTTTTTAAAGTTGCTACTTTAGAGAAGCCTGAAGGATAGCCAAGTGCCACCTGTTAGGTAGTTGCAAATACAAGTGAAGAGATGAAAGAAGGTGAGGGAACCATGTAGACTGAGGGTCCCTCTTCATGAATGCTCAGAGAATGGGGTCCTTGAGGAATTCATATGGTTAAGAAGGACAGAGGAACAAAGGCAGAACCCCAACAAACACGAATTCACGTGAGAGACAGGAGAGAAGCCAGACCCACAGTGGGGCAGAGAAAGAGGCTGAGAAGTGGCAGGAAAACCACTAAAGTAGATTGAGGACCAGAAGTCAATGAAAGAGAGAAGTCTGGGGGAAAATCCCAAAGACCTAAGTAGTTTTTTTCTGAGGGCCTCACTCCCTGGAAGTGTTTGTTGTCCTGTCCGGCAGCATCACAGGCAGATCAAGGCAGAAAGAGATCCCTCCCAACCATGACAGAACAACTCTAAATTCGCTTCCAAGTCTCCAACTCTCTGAAGTCACGTTCTCCAGCCCCTGAGTGTGGCCAGGACCCGCGAATTGCTTCTGAGTATGGCGGAGAGGGGGTGTCACTCGACGACCACATGCAATGATCACGTCTTGCCAGCAGACTCCCTCTCACTTGCTAGTTTGATGAAGCCACATGCTGTGCTGCAAGCTTCCAATGGAGAGGCTCACATAACGAGGAAGAAAAGATGGCGCCCGCCAACGGCCAACCAGGAACTCAAGCCCACAGGCTGACAACTGACAAGGAACTGTCAATACCACACGAGCTCAGAAGTGACCTTGAGAGAAAACCACAGCTGTGACCAACAGGTTGCTTGCAGTCTTGTGAAAGATAAATCAGCAAAGGATCCAGTTAAGTCACACTTGGACACCGGACACCCAGAAAGTATGCAGTACTAGATGTATCTCGTGTTAAGACACCAAGTCTGTGGTACTTTGGCATCTAGCGATAGATGACAAACACTGCGGCCATGTAAACCAAATCCACCCAGTGAAAAAAGGGTCTAATGGACATCTCACTCTAACGGGCTTCATCCCCAGGATAGACTCAGCCATGTCACATCACTGGAAGTGAAGACAAAGAGTTTATGGTGATCTTAGCAAAATCAGTAAAAAATAAGGACATTTTTTTTCCCTGAAGTAGGGGTGGTAAGTTCTACTTCCAGAATGGCAGCATGAAGATATCTCAGCAGACACATCCCTTGGTGGAACTTGTGAAATGTATAAAAAAAAATGCAACCACGGGGCGCCTGGATGGCTCAGTGGGTTAAGCCTCAGCCTTCGGCTCAGGTTATGATCTCAGGGTCCTGGGATCGAGCCCCGCATCGGGCTCTCTGCTCATCGGGGAGTCTGCTTCCTCCTTTCTCTCTGCCTACTTGTGATCTCTCTTTGTCAAACAGATGAATAATGACAGCAAGCTCAGGAGATAGAGGTGGCACCCAGGTTGCTACAGTATATTATCTAAAGTGTCCCACTGGCAACAGTAAATTATGCAAAATGCAAAGAAACAGGAACATACAAGCAGGAGGTCAGTGACATGTAACCCAAAAGTTCCCGTAGGAGCGACCAGAAGTTGTATTTACAACAATTTCTGAGCCAGCATCTGTTCCAACACCCTTTCATTAAAAAACAAGCAAACAAAACAAAAACCACAAAAATAGCAAAATCAAACAAAATACTCCCAAAAAATTAATATAGTAGAAATAGAAGGGAACTTCCTGAACCTGTTAAAAGACATATATAAAAATACCCACAGCTAAGATCGTACTCGACATGAATGGCTCGCTGTTAATATTGGGACTGTCAGGTCAGGAACTAGAAAGTCTGTCCACTCTCACCACTTGTTTCCAAATTTGTTGGAGGTCTTAGCAAAGGCAACTCTGATAGAAAAAGAAATAACAGGCATCCAGATTGGAATGGAAGAAGAAAAACCATCTCCACTCACAGATCACGTGGTCGTGCATCTAGAAATTTCTCAAGAATCCACCAAAGAACTATTAGAACTAATGAATTCAGTAGACTGCAGGATTCAGTATCAATATGCAAAACTGTATTTCTATATTCACAATGAACGATCCATAAGTGAAATTAAGAGAGTAATTCAATTTATAATAATATCAAAGGAATAAAATACTCAGGAATATATTTAACAAAAATATGAAAAACATAATCTCAAACCCACAAAATATTGTTAAAAGAAATTTAAGGTCTCAAGAAATGGGAAAAATATCCTATGTTCATGATTCAGAAGATTTAATATTCTTAAGACATCAATATTTCCCAAATATTGGGAAATGATCTACACACAGCACAATTTCTATCAAAATTCCATACAGAAATATGATCTACAGATGTAACACAATTTCTATCATAATTCCAGCAGAATTCAGTATAGAACTTAACAAGCTGGTTCTAAAATTTAATTGCAAAGAATGACTAATATCCAAAACAATCTTGAAAAAGAATGGAGTACAAGGACTAGTACTTTATGATTTCAAAACATAGTACAAGTTATAATAATCATGACAATCTGAAACTGACATCAGGATAGAGATATAGACCAATCCTATAGAACAAGGATTCCAGAAATAAACACATATATCTACGGCCAATTGATTTTCAATAAGGATTCCAAGGCCATTCAATGAGGAAAGAAATATTTTCAACATATGGTCCTGGGACAACTGGATAGCCATACACAAGAGAATGAAGTTCTACCTCCCACCATATACAAACATTAACCCCAATTGGATTATAGATCTAAATGTAAGAGGTTAAGACTATAAAATCCTTAAAAGGAAGTATAGGAGACAAATCTTTGTGAACTTGGTCTATCAATGATGTGACACCAAAAGTACAGGCAACCAAAGAAAAAAGGTAAATTGTACTTAGTCAAAAGGAAAAATCTTTGTTCTTGAAAGGACATTATCAAAAAGGTTATGAGACAATGCACAGAATTGAAATATTTGAAAATCATACATCTGATAAAGGACTTGCATCTAGAATACAAATTATTCTTGAAACTCAATAATATAAAGCCAGATAACCCAATTAAAAAATGGGCAAAGGCTATGAATAGATGCAGGAAAAGCATTTGACAACGTTACAACATCCAGCCACGATAAAAACCCTCAACAAAGTAGGTTTAAAGGGAACGTGCCTCAAAATAATAAAAGCCATATGTGGAAAAACACAACTGACATCATCCTTAAAAGCAAAAAACTGAGAATTTTTCCCTTAATGTCAGAAACAAGACAAGGATGTCCCCTCTCACCACTTTTATTCAGCATAGTACTGGAAGTCCGAGCTATAGCCATCAGACGAAAAAAATGGAGAAAAAGAAAGGAAAAGAAAAAAGAAAAGAGCATCCAAATCAGTAACGAAGAAGTAAAGTTTTCACTATTTGCAGATGGCATGACACTATATACAGAAAATCCAAGAGTCCAGCACAAAGCTGCTAGAACTGATAAATTCAGTAAAGTTGCAGGATACAAAAACAATGTTCAGGAATCTGTTACATTTTTGTACAGCAATAATGAGGCAACAGAAAGAGAAATTAAGAAAACAACCCCATTTAAAATTCCACCAAAAATAATAGGGTAACCATCTTCAACTAAACTAAAGAGAAGAGAACGATCTTCAACTAAACTTCAACTAACTAAAGAGAAGAAAGATCCATACTCTGAAAACTGTAAAACACCAATGAAAGAAATTAAAGACAACACAAAGAAACAGAAAGATATTCCATGCCCATGAATTGGAAGAACAAACACTGTTAAAATATCTATACCACCCAAAGCGATCTATAGATTTAAGGCAATCTCTATCAAAATACCACAAGTATTTTTCATAGAACTAGAACAAACAATCCTAAACTTTGTATGGAACCACAAAAGACCCCAGATAGCCAAAGTAACCTTGAAAAAGGAAATCAAAGTTGGAGGCATCACAATTCTGGACCTTGAGTTATATTACAAAGCTGTAGTGATCAAGACATATGAATACTGGCACAAAAACAGACACATGGATCAATGGACCTGAATAGAAAAGCCAGCAATGGAGCTACAATTATATGATCAATTAGTCTTTGACAAAGCGGAAAGAATACCCAAAGGAAAAAAGATAGTCTCTTCAACAAATGTTGGGAAAATTGGACAGACACATACAGAAGAATGAAACTGGACCCTTTTTTATACCATGTGCAAAAATAAACTCAAAATGGGTTAGGGACCTAAATAGGAGAGCTGAAAACAAAAACCCTAGAAGAGAACACAGCGATAATTTCTCGGACATCAGCCATAGCAACATTTTTCTAGATATGTCTCCTGAGACAAGAGAAGTAAAAGCAGAAATAAACTATTGGGACTACATCCAAATAGAAAGCTTCTCCACAGCAAAAGAAACAATCAACAAAACTAAAAGGCAACCCACATAATAGGAGAAGATATTTGCAAGTGACACATCTGATAAAGGCTTAGTATCCAAAATATATAAAGAACTTATAAAACTCAACACCCAAAAAACAAATAATCCAATTTAAAACAGGTCAGAAGACATGAACAGACAGTTCTCTAAAGAAGACGTCCGGGGGCACCTGGGTGGCTCAGTTGGTTAAGCGTCTGCCTTTGGATCAGGTCATGATCCCGGGGTTCTGGGATGACGTCACACTTTGGGCTCCCCGCCCCGTGGGGAGTCTGCTTCTCCCTCTTCTTCTCTCCTCCCGAGACACGTGAAAAGATTTTCAACATCACTCATCATCAGGGAAATGCAAATCAAAACCACAATATCACTTCACACCAGTCAGAATAGCTAAATTAAAAACACAGGAAACAACAAGTGTTGGCGAGGATGTGGAGAAAAGGGAACCCTCTTGCACTGTTGGTGGGAATGCAAACTGGTGCAGCCACTGTGGAAACCAGTATGGAGGTCCCTCCAAAGTTAGAAATAAAACTACCCTATAATCTAGCAGTCATACTACTAGGTATTTACCCAAGGAATACAAGAACACTAAAAGATAGGAATGCACGCATTCCTATGTTTATAGCAACATTATCTACAGTAGACAAGACAGGGAAGTTACCCAAATGTCCACTGACAGATGAATGGATAAAGAAGAGGTGATACATATATAATGGAATATTACAGCCATCAAAATGAATGAAATCTTACCATTTGCAATGATGTGGTTGGAGCTAGAAAGTATTATGCTAAGTGAAATACGTCACTTATTAATAAGACACTAATAGCATATGATTTCACTCACATGTGGAATTTAAGAAACAAAGCAAATGAGCAAAGGGAAAGAAATAAGAGGGAGAGAGGCAAACCAAGAAACAGACTCTTACCTCTAGAGAATACACTGATGGTCACCAGAGGGGAGGGGGTTGGGGGACGGGGGAAGCAGGTGATGGGGTGAAGGAGGGCACCTGTCGTGATGAGCACTGGGTGACATAGGGCCATGTTGAAACACTACATTGTACACCTGAAACCAAGATAGCACTGAATATTAACTATACTCGAGTTAAAATAAAAGTGGAAGGAAGGAAGGAAGGAAGAAAATAAAATAAAGTGTCCATACCTTGGGAAAAAAACCTTATATTTGAAAATTGGGGGATTTTTCCTTTTTGTTCTAATCTAAATGGACAGTACACACAAAAGTAAAGGAACTAGGAAGTACCCATGGCTGTTGGTCTAGGACTAGGTGTTTCCATGATCATTATATTATTTGATACTTAAAATAATCTCATGAAATAAGAAGTGACAATTCTGTACTACGACCAGGAACTGGGCATTGCAGGAAGGAGGAAAGGTCACCATAAAAGTGGTCAGAGATACCTCACTTCAAAATGTTTATATATATACATATTTATATATATATATATTTATATTAAATTATATCAAATTTATATATTTAATATATGATATATAAATTATAATAATTTTATTAATTATAATTATAATATAATCATAATATAAATATACAATTAAATATAAATGTATATATTTATAATATATCAAATTAGATTATATTAAATATTTTATATTTATATTTATATTTATAAATATTTATATTTATATTTATTTATATATAATGAATATATAATGGATATTTTTTTAACTTTTTTATATTTTATTTTTTATATTTTTTTTACTTTTCAAAGCATTTTAAATTTTATACTCTCCAACTTTAAAAACAAGAGGTGAGTTTTTTTTTAAGATTTTCTGTATTTATTTATTTGAGAGAGAGAGAGAGAGCACGAGCAGGGGAGGGGCAAAGGAGCAGAGGGGGAGGGGCGGAGGGAGAGGGAGAAGCAGACTCCCCACTGAGTGTGAAGCCCTATGCAGGACTCGATCCCAGGACCCTGAGATCATGACCCGAGCTGAAGGCAGAGGCTTAACTGACTGAGTCACCCAGACACCTCAAAAACAGGAGGTTGGTGGATAGAGAAAGATGATAGACACGTGATAGATGATTGATAGATAGATAGATAGATAGATAGATAGATAGATAGATGATAGATAATGGATGGATGGATAGATGATAGATAATAGATAATTGGTAGATACAGATAGATTGATAGACCGGTGATAGACTGAATTGTGGGTCCCCAAACCTAACAAGTTGAAATCCAAACCCCCAGCACCTCAAAATGTGTCTGTGTGCAGGAGAAAGGGCCTTGAAAGAGATAGTTAATTGAAACGAGGCCATCAGATAGCCCTAATCCAGTGTGACTGGTGTCCTCATAAGGAGAGGTTTGGACACTCTCAGGGCCACCAAGGATGTGTGGACATAAAGGAACGAACACATGAGGACACATTAAAAGGCAGGCATCTGCAAGCCCAGGCAAGAGACAGGAGGAATGAAATCCTTTGCCACCTTGATCTCGGACGTCTGGCTTTCTGAACTGAGACAACACATTTCTGTTTTTTGTTTTTCTGTTTTTTTAAGATTTTATTTATTTATTTGACAGAGAGAGATCACAAGTAGGCAGAGAGGCAGACAGAGAGAAAGGGGAAGCAGGCTCCCCACTGAGCAGAGAGCACGATGTGGGGCTCGATCCCAGGACCCTGAGATCATGACCTGAGCCAAAGGCAGAGGCTTTAACCCACTGAGCCACCCAGGCGCCCCCGACCACACATTTCTGTTTTTTTAAGCCAACCAATCTGTGCTGTTTCCGGATAGGGTGCGTGAGAGGGAGTGCGAGAGAAAGACATTTCCATTTTTCTGGTCTCTAATTTTGCAGTTCCAATTATTTCTTGAAAAATAATATAAGGTAGGCACTTGGAGAAGAGTATATTTTTAGAAGTCATTTTCTCCTTTCGTTCCTAACTGCACAAATAATCCTTATGGATACATCACCAAGGTAATCTTTGTCACTGGCTGATTGGTCTGGAAATAATCTAGCTGAGACCCACGTTTTCCCTACTGCAGGATGATTCTCCTTGGAGTTTCATCTTCTGAAAACAAAGGTTTCCTTCTGGTGATACACGAATAACAGATGTTACTGTTCAGGAGATGCCTTGGGGCAGAAAGAGCTTCCCTGAGCTCGAACCATCCGCCAAGGCTCCCATTTCCACAATCACAGGGCTTAGGTGACCACCCATGGCTCAGATTTTATGAACCTACTCGCCAATCACAAGTTTTCTTCCATGACAATTCTAGTTTGATGTACACATTTAATGCGCATTATGATGAAGACTTTTTTCTTCCACGAATTGTTTGCACCTGCCTTAACCTCCTAAAATCCCATCACTGTTGATGGGAACTCCCAAGTTAAAACCCACGAAAGCAGATGGATATGCCTTTGGCCCTCCTTGGACATGAGACTTTGGTACATTTCATCCTATTAACCTCATTCACAGATGGATTTTTCGTTGTTGTAAGTAGACATCACGAGACGGGATGCCTTCAGCAGGAGGGGACTAAGGGGGGGGCGTAGTCCTTAGGGGTTTAATTGAGAGAGCCCATCCAAAAAATTCAGGAAGGGCTTTCACAGAATGTTAGGCGTGACTCGGTGGGCTTGTCGACGTGAGGCCTCCCACCTCGGATTTGGGCAAGATCTCCTGCACCTTCATGAACTGTGGTCTTCTGGCTGCCTTCAAAGGGGCCAGTGCTGTCCTCCCTTCTGGAATGAAGGGACGTGTGCACTCTTCCATTTCCCCAGGGAGGACAAGAGCAGAGTTGAAGAGGAGTGTGGAATCAGGGCCACTGCCTCTTGCCCACACACCGTGCAAACCACACACAAAATGCAATCCCAGAAGGAATGGCCATCTCGGAAGGCTCTTCAGCCATGGGTCAATGTCATTGCGAGAGCCTCTTCTGCAGGGAGCTGCCCAGAATCCAGGTCCACCTGCGGTATGTGCAACGCAACTTCACGGGGACAGAAGCTCCCGCGCTTTAGAACTTTCCAGAACCTGGGCTGTGCTAGAAAGCACCACTGGCTTGTTTGTGCCCTGCCTTCCCTTTAACTTTCTCCTCTTCTCTTTCTTTTGTCTCATTGTGTTCCATTGAGATATGAGGCAAAGACCAGTCTAGGGAAACAGAAGAGGCAAAGCCCTAGATAAAGCATCTTGGACCAAGAGACCAGAATCTACCCCATGCAGCTCATCACAGTGGGCCGAGGATGCTTTGTCGTATGGGACCCAGAGAAAGGGTTATTTTCCTGGTTGGGAGCTCAAAGAATAGTATCACCACTGAGTGCCCACCCCGGTGTGAGATGAGACTGCAGAGCAATGGGGCGACACCCGGCAGTTACACGCGCTGCCGCACACACAAGGACAAAGTCAGAGCCGTGAGACTGGGGAAGGAGTACAGGGTCTTCGCCCCTTTTTCCTCCAGCGCTGTCTGGTGCCTCGGGAACTATTTCAGCTCCGAGCACAAGCTGACTGTGCACTTTCCCCTAAATCTGTAAAAATAAGTTCACTCTGGGGACTTGAGTTTCCAAATCACCAAGGAGACACAGTGCTTACTGTGAGCCATGGCAAAATTCTGTTTTTCACGTATTAACTGATTTAATCTGTACTGTGATCTTTGAAGTGGGGCCAGAACAAGGCTATTTTGCACAGGAGAAATGGATTCATGGAGAGGCGAAGACATTGGCCAAAGTCATTGGGGGAGAGGGGAGGGCAGCTGGGTTTCTGGGCATTCCAGCTACCCGCATACTGTCTGCCCTCCCCGCACAGAAGGACTTCCCCAGGATCACACACTGGTCCACTGGGGGGCTTTCTTAAGAACATTCTAAGTTGCCATAGTTCAAATCCTTGAAAGCAAGAGACAAATTTGGGGGAGGGGAAATATTAAACCCAATGAAAAAAATTGTGCATAAGAATATATGTGTATTTGTGTTGACCTCCGGTCTTGTTCCTCCTAAGTCTCTTGGATTGTCCTGGTGACAGCAGTGACTTTGGTTCTAAGGAGGTGGCTCTTGGATGGCCCTTGGATGGGGGCTGGTGACCAGAAGGACCAAGCCATGATTAGAAGCTTGCCATTTTCTGTACCACATCTCCTCCTTCAGTAAAGAGAAGATTGGAGACAGAGTCAGGAACCAATCACACCATGTGAAGGAGCCTCCAAAAAACATCCCCAAAGCATAGAGTTTGGGGAGCTTCTAGGCTGGTGAACACATCTATGCGCACCGCAACTTCACGGGGACAGAAGCTCCCGTGCTCGAGAACTTTCCAGAACCTGCCCTACCTATCCCTTTCTCTGGCTGCTCATCTGTGTCCTTTATTATTTCCTTTGTGATGAATCAGTAAACATAAGTAAGTGGTTTCCTGAGCTCTGGGAGCCATTCTAAGAAACTGTGGAACCCAAGTGGGTGATCATGAGGACCCCAATTTATAGCGAGTTGGTTGGAAGTAAGAGGACGACCTCAGAGTCATTAGCGTCTATACCGGGTGGGGGTGCAGGGGACTGAGACCTTGACCTGTAGGTGTCCGAAGTCTTATGAGCATGATAGCCATAGAGAGAAAAGAAGACACGCAGGACGGGTGCCATTTTCCCATGCGAACTATGACATGGAAAGCCTTGCTTGTTATGCACTGATTATGTTCTCAACTTGGCATGCAGGACACCTTTATATATTTCCTAAGAACATAAATATATATGCATATATTTAATATCTATTATATGTCACGCTATGTGATATATATAATACATGAAACACAATAATCATTATAATTATTAAAATAGGTATTTGAATCTCCATTTATTTATTTGATATCCTTTTTTAAAAAAAAAAGATTTATCTATTTTAGAGCGAGACAAAGAGAGTGTGGGGGGGGGAGGAACAGAGGAGAGAGTCAAGCAGACTCTGGGCTGAGCGGGGAGCCTGGCACAGGACTTGATCTCATGACCTTCAGATCATGATCTGAGCTGAATCCAAGAGGCAGACACTCAACTAACTTGCCCATCTAGGTGCCCCTTACTTGAGATCTTTTTTTTTTTTTTAAAGATTTTATTTATTTGACAGAGAGAAACACAGCAAGAGAGGGAACACAAGCAGAGGGAATGGTGGCGGGAGAAGCAGGCTCCCCGCTGAGCAGGGAGCCGGTTCCGGGGCTCGATCCCAGGACCCTGGGATCATGACCTGAGCCAAAGGCAGATGCCTAATGACTGAGCCACCCAGGCGCCCCCTTGAGATCTTTTAATATGAAATATTTTAACTTCTGGAAATAGGAAAAAATACCTTCTTTTACCACCTAGATTTTTTTGAATATTAGCAATTTGCCCTATTTCCTTCAGATCCTTCCTTCCCGCCCCCGGTTCCTTTCTTCTTCCTCTCCTTTCTTGGTTTTTTCTTCCATTGAAAACTTCAAATATTACATATACAGTTGGGTCCCACCGCTCAACTTATTCAGTCCCTAGAGTTTCCTGAAGGTGGTGGGTTTATTTTCCATACATTCAATACTTGCACTGAATATTTCTGTGCCTTTAATAACACAGAATATCGTGTGGCTGTGACCTTTTAAATATGCAGAGAAATATATATTTAATTTATATGTAGGAAGCATATATATAATTATTATATAACATTCATTGTATATGTTATCACACACATGTAATTTTATAGCCATTTCTTATCCCCATTACACACAATGTGTCATTTCAACGTGTCACTAAGGCAGCTGCAGTGGGTACCCAGCCTCTTGGTGAGGCCCCCCTTCTCACAAGCCCTTCCCATGAATCAGGGTTCCTGGTCCCTCCCTGATAACGACACTAGGTCTTGAGCCTTTTTTTTTTTTAATGAATTTGTTGATTGATTTGCGAGAAAGAAAGAGAGCAAGTGAGTCCAGCCTTTGTATGTGCGTTAAACAAGAGAGATTTGGGATTCGTTCAATGTACGCTGCTGCTAGAAATGAAGTCATGTTTCCATTTTATGGATGGAAAAGCTGAGCCTCAGAGCGATCTGCTACCTTCCCTGAGGGCACTGGGACAAGCTGCACCAGGGATCGGCCCTGGAGCAGGGCTCTGCCTCCAAAGTCCGTACTCTGTCCTCTCTCCCTGCACCTGCTACAGATGGGCTTCTCCTTGAGAAGGTTCAGTACTGATGATTTATCCCCAGCCTATCACCCTTTCCAAAGCAGTACAAACAGGAATATTAATTTCAGCTCTTGCAGAGCGATTGCAGAAAATGTAAATGGGTATAAGCCAGACAATTATTTTCATTCTCATTCCCATTTGGGGTTTAATGGGGTGATGATACTCTTCTCATGGAGACTCATCCACTAAGAGACAAAGGCTTGGGATCCAAATCCAGGGCTGCTTCTTCCAGATCATCCCCCCTACTCCCCAGGGGCTCCAGGTCCTGGGGTCCTTTCTGCAGATGCTACCTCTGTTTTCCTGCTCCTCGCTGGCCAGCACCGTGCACGTTGCCCACGTGGTCACATCTTTCCAAATTGGAGACACAACTTCCATGCACGTGTTCACGGCTTCCTGTATTAGCCCTAGGGGGTCTTGACTGATTTCAGCTCTTCCTTTTTCATTATTTTTTTTTAAGATCTTATTTATTTATTAGAGAGAGAGTGAGCAAGAGCAGTGGCAGAGGCAGAGGGAGAAGCAGACTCCCTGCGGAGCAGGGAGCCCGATACGGGACTCGATCGCGGGACCCCAGGACCATGATCTGAGCCGAAGGCAGACGCTTAACCAACTGAGCCACCCAGGTGCTCCTGATTTCAGCTGCTCCTACAAAAATGTAATTCCTTTCTGTGTCCGAGTCTTCACTGTCAATGAGACCGAACAAAATCCCCAGGGACAGGCGGGTCAGGAGAGTCAGACTCATTAATTTGACTTTGTTAGGCTGGTCCAGTGCCTGTCTTTGAAAAATGCAAAAGTGCTCGGAGGGGAAGCAAAGAATATATTCAGATTAAGCTCATCCTGAGTAATTCTTGGTAATGTATCAGATACCATGTTAATTAGAAAACCCACCACTCTTTTTTTTTTTTTTTTAAGAGGAAAGCACATCACAGGATACCTGGAGGCATTCTTTCAACCCGTGCACAGTTACTGTCCACAGGACTCATCCATCCATAGAAATACACCCCCCCAGCTGCCTCTCTGGTGTCCACTGTGTGTCACACATCGTGTCTCTGGTGTCCTCTGGAGTTAGGGTGTCTGTCTCACATATTCAGGGTACACATCTTGCTCAGGGATGCATTCTGGAAGTTGACAGGGGTGTTCGTTGGCTCAGGCCGCTGAAACAAGAACTACGGACAGGGCGGTTTCCAAATAACAGAAATGCATTGCTCTCAGTTCTGGAGGCTGGACAACCCAGACCAAGGTCCCGGCTGGATGAGTGTCCCCACGTGGTTTTTTCCTCTGTGTGCCCGCTGGCGTCTCTTCCTTTCTTTATAAGGATGCCTGTCCCATTGGATGAGGGCTCCCCCTCTCCACCTGATGGCCCCATTTAATTACTTCCCCCCAAGACCCCACCTCCAAACACAGTCTTCAACGTCAGCTTTTTGAAGACACACAGTTCAGTTCCTAGCAATGGGTTTCTATGTTGGTTTTGTTTTGTCTTGTTTCCCCCTCAACCCAAGTTCAACCTGCATTCAATCTGTCATGTTCCGGGGCTCCCTGACCTCCCCGGGTCCCACTACGTCCGCGGTCAGAGGGCAGCCCCACGCCCGAGCACCTCTGCTCCTAGAATTTGCTACTGTGGGAGCTTACAGCTTCCTTGAGGTCGGCAATAAAAGTGAAATTAATTTCAGAGGAGGAAAAGTGTCATTGGTCCCTATAGACAGAATATTCCCAGTCTGCACACGGTCGAGACAAGAGAAGGGAGCCCAGGCATCCACAGTGGAGACAGGGGTCATGACCAGCCCCAGGGGCCCCAGCATGACCCGGAGCCTCGAGCGGAGGGGCTGCCCCAGGTCTCAGGGGGAGGGGGAAGGACTGTCTGCTGAGGGAGACTGAGTCAATAGAACAGACCCAAGACCTCAAATGTAATTACCGTAATTACCGTCAACCCTTGTTCTGTGCCTTTGGGCGGAGAACAGGTTAAAAGGCTGCAGACAGAGCCCTCCGTCTCCCTAACTGAAGACACGAAGAGCAGCAAAGTACTTTTCCAAAGTCACGTGGTAACTGGGGGCCTCCCTTGTGCAGGTGCCGTGGAAGTAAAAGGACAGGGGCCCCCATGCACTTCGTCTGTATGTCCAGCAGAGCCCGAAACAAGGGCAGCAGGGAATCAAGCAGAGGGGCATCTGTTCTGACCATCTTTGTCCAGGGATCCGAGGGCAGCATTAGGAGAATTTGGGAAGACATCAGAGTGGCCAAAATCAACACAGCCCCCCCACCCCAAACGCAAGGGCGAGTCATGGCTGTGCGGGCCAGACCGCGGGAGGTGAACCCCCAGGCGTGCCACACTCTGGAGGGCCGGCCGCCGGGACAGAGAGGACTTACGTCCTCTCAATTGTCACCAGGAGGCCCTGGGCATCCAGACCAGCACTGAGGACAGGCATCTCTATGTCCGTCCAAGTGCATAAGGTTATTCCAAATCCCAGGATCGTCCTGATGGCTGATTTCTACTTGCAATAAGTTTGCAGAAAATAATTCGTTGGTGCACAGGTGCATTCTTGTTCCCTCACAGAATTAAAAGAACAAACACCTGAACTCTTGCATGCTGAATTGCAGGCCTGTCAGAGCCCAGCAAGAGAAGAGAAATGGGAATGCATCCAGGGCAAAGAGAGCCACTGGCAGCAGGCAAGAGACAGATGGAAGAGACCGGACAAGGGCAGGAAACCGAAGTCAGATGCACGTCTCCGGGAGACAGATGAGAAGTCAAGGAAGATGAGCGAGGGTCAGGGAGCAGACGGGCGACTAGGGCAGAGAAACGCATTCCAGGGGACATCAGCCTCCTCCCGAGCCACCAAGAAAGGGGAGACGAGGCTGATCCATGGCTTTGGGTTCTCCAACAGCCAATACTTCCTTGAGGCTAATGAGACTTCTCAGAGACTCACCAGCAGTCAGGGAGGGGTAGACGTGCCCCCCACTGGTAAGTCTGCCCTTCCAAGGGCCTGAGCCCCATACAGGTCGCCGGGTCAGGGCTGCTTCCAATGACAAGGGCTGTGGGTCCCCGCTCGGAGCCTGAAGCCAGTCCGCCCAGCAAGGAGATGCCCTCCACGGCTGGAGAGCTGAGTTTTCTAGCTGTACTGTGTGCCCCCAGGAGTTAATGAGCTGACACGCTGGCTTCTCCTCGACTGGCCAGTCCAGGGCAGTCCCAAGCATTCAAGCCACGCCCACCCACCCTTGACCACGCCCCCCCAGGAGTCACAATGGAGCAATGCAAGTCTGTCAGGTGGCCATCGCCTGCCCTTGCAGAAGGGACAGGCTCCGGCTCTGTCCTAAGCATCCTCGGCTCTTCCCAGAGTTGGACAGATCTCCAAGGACAAAGCACTCAGCTCAGTCAAACAGAAGGAAGGAGCACGAGTTTCAAGTTCAAGACCTCTGAGTATGGCTGCTGGCCAGGTAAAGCCCTCTCTGACCTTCAGGGCAAAGAGAAAGCCCATTAGTGATGCAAGATGGGAGGGATCTGCCTCTTGATGTGGAATGAAAATGAGTCCTTATTGTGTTTCTTTTCAGCCAGTTTTCTCCAAAGTTGAATTTTACGCCCCCTCCCAACAAAGTTTGACAGGGTCCCTGCTTGGCTTTTGATAGTCTCTGGTCCTCTCACCAACAGAGTGGACTTTCCTTTATATCTACATTTCCTATTATATCTAGATATTTATCTCTCTCTCTCTCTCTATATATATATCTATATACACCTCTATATATAAAGACATATATATATGTATATGGCACACAGACCCCCATATGCGGACCCATTTACACAAAAACCCCACATGCCAATTCCCTTATATATAGACCCCCCATGCAGACCTCTTTTTTTTTTTTAAAGATTCTATTTATTTATTTGACAGAGAGAAAGAGATCACAAGTAGCAGAGAGGCAGGCAGAGAGAGAGGGGGAGGCACGCTCCCCGCTGAGCAGAGAGCCTGATGTGGGGCTCGGTCCCAGGACACTGAGATCATGACCTGAGCCGAAAGCAGAGGCTTTAACCCACTGAGCCCCCCAGGCGCCCCTGCAGACCTCCTTTTACACCATGTCATCAGAATGGGCATGACCCCCACTGGAAGGCACCCCCTCCAGCTTAGCCTACAGCCTATATACTGCACTTCACCCTAGCATCTAGGAAGATTGCCGGAGCCCCAGCATCTCAGATCACTAGACGGATTACAGAGTTTCATAAAACCTGTAATTGAGCCTAGGGTTGCTGAAGACAAGAAAATGAACGCAATCAAGAAGAAGCAGGATCTGGGAGGCGAGGAGTAAAGTTTTCACCTTTTGCAAACCCCACAGAGCCCTACAATCAGCGTATGCTTCACGGAAATGTGTTTGAGCCACAATTTTCATAATATCACAGGATCTTGTATTAATTTGTTGTCGACAGATAGAAATAGAAATGAACATGTTGTAAAATCAAACAGACCTGTCCCCAAATCCTTCTTCCTCCACATCCTGATTTTTGGCTCTTGTGGCCTGTTTCCTCATCTAGAACATGACAATTACGATAACGACTTCACAGAAGGCTGCGACCCAAAATGGAGCTCGTGTCTGTGAAATAGCCTCTGTACTTGCTATTACACATGAGACAGCCAGTAAACCAAAATCCCCATCCTCCTCCCCTGGGACACAAAGAATAAGAACATCTCAGTTTAGTCTTTTTCCTCTAACGAGATTTTTTTACTATACAGTCATTATTTATATTTTTAAAATATTTTATTTATTGATTTACTTACTTATTTATTCATTTATTGGAGCAAGAGAGAGACGGACGGGAAGAACAGAGGGAGGAGCAGAGAGGGGGGGAGACAAGCAGATTCCAGGCTGAGCGTGGAGCCGGACGTGAGGCTCGATCCCACGACCCTGAGATCATAACCTGAGCTGAAATCAAAAGTCAGATGCTTAACCAAGCGAGCCACCCAGGTGCCCTGATGATCTCTTATTTTAGGTCCAGATCTCCCGTAATTAAAGAAATTCAGACCAACCAATTATTTTTTCTTCCAAGGAAAATCAGTATAGTCAGATTTCCAAGGCCCTCCATGGAAACTACCACAGCAGAGGAATTCGATGATTTAAAGGAATGACTTTCTCCAGACCTTTGCTTACGAGAGAAGATTTCGGTAAAACAAAACAAACAGGGGAGAGAATCCAAGCAGAGGAAGTGATTTGAAATATAAGCATATCCCCCGAAGAAATGTTACGGGTGCCGGGAGCTACCTCACAAAGGAGAGCCCAGTTATTTTGTTTTGGGGTTTTTCCGACTGCAACATTTGACCGTGCTAAGGAGCTTCTCAGAGAACCCTCGTGCTTTGGCATCGCAGGGATGGCATTCACCAGCTGCCGTTCCCGGTTGAACTTGAGGGCGCACGAGTTCCAAGCAGCAGCAGAAGTAAGCGTCAGAAGAAGTGGAAGTATCCAGAAGCGTTTTCCAACCTGCTACCCCTTTCAGATGATGCAGGTCCCCCAGTGCAGGGGGAGAATCCTCGGGAATGGGCGTGCATCAGATTTCCTGCTCCAGGACCTAGACCTCTACGTCCTGCCAAGTCGACGTGGTGGTGCTCACGGATGTTTACCATGTTTTCTGAGCTTCTGCGATGTGCCAACCATCATTCCCGGTGCCTCACGTGCGTGAGCTCATTTAACCCTCAAGACAAGCCTGTGTGTTGGAAGCTGATCCCCCTGTTAGAGGGCACAGCTGACGCTCAGAAACTTGAGTCAAGTGGGTTGAACTCTGGGCTTTGCGACTTAGAAACCCGTGCATTTTTCCTCATTTCAATCTCGCACCAATTCTAGGGCTCAAAGTTTTGTATCTCCCTCCATGGCTGACTGTGGTCCTCGACTCCTCTCTGGGAACCACGTTGCTTCAGGACCGTGGTCCCACCTCCCACCGCCTGCATCTCCCCAGTGCCTGGGTCTCCGTGCATGTTCCTTCCATCTCTCCCAATGCTGCCAGCTTCCAGATGCCAACCTCCAGTGCCCTGCTTGCAGCTCATAAGTGGAACCCATGTCACGTGATAAGCAACGTCCTCAGCAATTTCCCAACGGTAAACTTAGCAACAGGTGCCACGAAGCCCCTTCATTCCATGATCTGAGGCACCAGCAGCCAATACAAAGCCAGCCGCCCAGTAGAGCTGTCCGGTTGGGGAGAGGGGGCCAGTCCATGTGTCCGGAGCATGCTGTCCTCTGTGTTCTGGAGAAAGCCCAGAGCCCACTGGCAGCAGCTGGAGGAATGGGGAATGGAATTTTCCTCAGACCATTTCCATGAACGTGGACCCATGAGACAGGACATACATGGCCAGGAGTTGGAGACGGTGCTCCCTAACAAGAATCTGGGGAAAAACAATCCCATGTTGCCACCCAAAGGCTAACCCCACCTGTTGATACAAAGGCAAGAGCAGGATTTAAATCTTTTCTTCAAGGGTGACCGGGTGGCTCAGTCAGTTGAAGTTCTGCCTTCGGCTCAAGTCATGATCTCAGGGTCCTGGGATGGAGTCCCGCATTGAGCTCCCCACTCAGTGGAGAGCCTGCTCCCCCCTCTTCCCCTCTCTCTGTTCATGAGCTCTCTTTCTCTCTCTCTGTCTCTCTCTCGAATAAATAAATAATCTTTAAATAAAATAAATCCTTTCTTCACCAATGTTTGATGGTAGGTGGGTTTGGGAAAGTCATGGCGGGTCAGGGGAGAAGTCCTGTGCCTTCATTCTCATTGACGAAATGCAAGTAGTAACATTTACCTCACGGACCTATTCTGAAGCCTAAATAATATAATGTAAGTGGACATCCATAGCCAATGACTGACACATCAAGCCGTCAGCAGACTGATGTTTGTTGACTCTTCAGACAAATCATGACCCTTCCGCCTTACCGCCTTGTGGTACCCCCGCCCCCGCCATGTACATGGGGATCCTGAGGGGCTCTTCAACTCACCAGTTTTAACCGCAGAGTTTAACTGACCAACACTGGGTGCTGCATTACGTCGACAGAGGACATTTCCATTGGAAA
This sequence comes from Procyon lotor, assembly GCA_028646535.1. NCBI lineage: Eukaryota > Metazoa > Chordata > Mammalia > Carnivora > Procyonidae > Procyon > Procyon lotor. Next base: position 86,583,363 of record CM053614.1, on the reverse strand, counting down.
TTTTCATAATAAATCATCTCTGTCAACATGACATTTACCAGGACAAGTGCAGACGGCTCCCTTTCCCGTTTTTTTTGGAGAACCTTACCTAATCAACATTATAATTGAGGAAGTTGTGGACAGGAGATCAATTGAGAAGAGCAACTAGAATTATTAATAAGGTCCTTTCAGCCAAGCATCCTTGCCAACCTGTCAGCATCCGTATCCCATGCAAAAGTGAGTGTGGACTCTAAGAAGGGGGCACACGTGAGGAACAGGGAGGTGGGGCCCTGTTCTAGACATTCGAATCAAATGTTAGCCATGAACTTTGACAAGTGGATGATACATGAATCCACAGTTACAGTATCATACAAACTACGTTCCACTGCCCTAAAAATTCCTTGTGGCCTTCCTGTTTGGCCCTCTCCAACCCCCAAACTTGCAACTGCTGATCTTCTTATTGTTTCTATAGATTTGCCTTTTCTAGGGTGCTACAGAGTTGGGATCATACAGGATGTAACCTTTCCAGATCAGCTTCTCTTTCTTAGAAATATGCATGGACGGTGTCTCCATGGCTTTTAATGACTACATAGCTCCTTTCATTTTAGCACCAAATAATATTCTCTTATCTGGATGGACCGTAGTTTATTAGCCATTCACCTCCTGAAGGCATCTTGGTTGCTCCCAAGTTTTGCCAAAGCAGCTGTAAACATCCGTGTGTAGTTTTTTGGTGTGGCCATAGGTTTTCGGTTCACTGGGGCAAATACCAAGGAGCAAGACTGCTGGGTTCTATAGTAAGAGTCTTTTTGATTGTGCAAGAAACCACCAATGGTCTACCATTTTGCATGCCCGACAGCAATGAATGAGAGTTCCTATTACTCCACTTCCTTGATGCTAACAGTGTTCCGGATTTGGGTCATCCTAATTGGTCTGTGAAGGTATCTCATTGTTGTTTTAATTCGCATTTCCCGGATAATCTGTGATGCATCTTTTCATATGCTTATTTGCCATCTTCTTTGGTGGGATGTCTGTTCAGATCTTTGGCCTTTTTTTTTTAATTGTGTTTTTTTAGTTTTCTTGTTGAGTTTTAAGAGTTTCTTAAAAGATATTTTGGACACCAGCCCTCTAGTGGAAATATGTTTTGGAAATTATTTCTACCATCTTGTGGCTTGTCTTCTCATGCATTTAACTGTGTCTTCCACTGAGAGGAAGTTTTAATATTAATGAAGTCCAACTTACCAATGTCTTCTTTCACGGACCGTGAAGTTTTGTAGATTTGCATTTTACATTTAGATCTATGATCTAAGTTAACTGAATTAATTCTGGGGGTAAATTAATGTCTCTGTCTAGAGTCACTATTTTGCATGTGGATGCCCAGCCATCCAAGCATCATCTGGTGAAAAGACTGTCCACTATCAGGGGTGCCTGGGTGGCCCAGTTAGTTAAGCATCTGACTCCTGATTTTGTCTCAGGTCATGATCTCAGGGGTGTGAGATTGAGCTGTGTGCACTACAGAGTATGCTTGACATTCTCTCTCTCTCCTTCCGTCCCTCCCCACCCCCACTCAGAAATCTCTCTCTCTCAAAAAAAAAAAAAAAGGAAAAGAAAGGAAAGACTATCTATTCTCCATTGAATTGCCTTTGCTTCTTTTTTATACACTTTGGAAAAATTAATTTCTCATCAAAAACAACTCAGAATTATCTATTTTGTTGTTGTTTTTTTTTTTAACAAAAAAAGAGAGAGACAAGAGTTGGAGACTTAGGGGATTTGTTGCTTGGGGCTAAGCAGTGGGCAGCCAGTCCCCATTCAGTCGGCGTGTTTGAACCCCTGGGACTTCCCTAAACCAGGTTTTCTCCAAATGGAAGACCCTTGGAAGAAAATTCTCCGGTAAGGTAAGTTGATGAAATGACACGTAACCAATCCCTTAGCAGAGATTCCAACAGCATCTATCTGCTGGGAGTCTCCATGGGAGTGGGCAGCAAGGGCATGGTTTCAAGTGCCAGATTTTCATTTCCCTCCACCCTAACTCACCTCCGATGGGGCACATTCCGGAAAGGGTTGCTCTGTGTAAATATCTTCTGGTGCTGTTCCAGGCACAGCGGTGGGGTTTGCAGACATGGATTCCCCTTGCCCACAATTCGCTCACCTCTAAAATTAGGACATTAGGATAAATGCGGTCTTCATTCTCCTTCTGTTCTGCCAGGAGAGAGGGACAACATCTCAACTGGCCTCCCTCTCTTCTCTGCTTTGAGTTGTTCAGAACAGAGTATTTTCCTGGCTTTTCGAAAACCTTGCAAGTCTAGGGAGATTATCTCAAGGCCCAGGGGAAGGATCTAAGGACAGCGTCCCATCAGCCTGACAGCCATGATCTTGTGAAGGGTAGTGGGCATGTCCTTCCTCCCTCCCTTCCTTCCTTCCTTCCTTCCTTCCTTCCTTCCTTCCTTCCTTCCTTCCTTCCTTCCTTCCTTCTTTCCTTCCTTCCTTCCTCCCTTCCTTCTTCCTTACTTCCTCCCTTCCTTCCTTTCTTTTTCTCTTTCTTCTTTCTTTTTCTTTCTTCCTTTTTTCTTTCTTCTTTCTTCTTTCTTTTTCTTTCTTTCTTTCTTCATGCTTTTTCTTTTTTCCTTTCTTTATTTCTTTCTCGTTTTTCTTTCTTTCTCTTTCTTCTCTTTTTTCTTTCTTTATTTCTGTTTGTTTCTTTCTTGTTTCTTTCTCTTTATTTCTTTTTTTCTTTCTTTCTCTAAGATTTTACCTATTTACTTATTTATTTGACAGAGAGAGTGCATGCGCACAGCAGAGGCAGAGGGAGAAGCAGACTCTCAGCTTTTTAGGGAGCCTGAGGCGGGACTTGATCCCAGGACCTGAGCTGAAGGCAGCCGCTTTGTGGGCAGAGCCCACCAGGTGCCCTGTAGTGGGCATTTTCACGTGCATTCCCTGTGCCCTGCCTCCAGTAAGCTACCATGGCATGAATGCCAACTGGCCTTGGCTTCTCAACTGTCTTAGGTGGTGGTCAGGATCAGAGGAGTGGAGCAGGCGTGTCCCCGCCAGTGCTGGAGCGGCCGGCCCTCCTGCAGGCTGGCATCAAACTGGCCTCTGCAGAGAAGCCCCATAGTAGCTGGGAAGGTGGAGGTTAGCCATCCCTGAAAGCCTCCTTTTCAAGACTCTCAGGGCCTCCTAGGCAGCCCGCTCTCTGTTTGCTTCAACTAGAACCAAGGACGCTCGCTGCCATAGCCTGGGGGATGGATCCAGGCAGAGGGCACAGGACCCCAGAGGAGGAGGAGGAAAGGGTGCCCTTGCCAGCTTGGGACATAGAAAGAAACTGCTTCTTTCCCTTCAGGGTGATTTCAACTGCAGTTTTCGAATATTTCCATCAAATCCAGAGGCTTCTGTGTCAGTTCTGCTCACTTCAGATTGGTGGGACCCAGCATGCCCCGGGGGCCCCACCTGGGCCTGGGGGCGGTGGGAGTGGACGACTGCAGGGGCGAGGGGCCTGGGCAGATGCAGGTCGGGGGCAGGAGCTGATGGTCAGCAATGCGGCTGATGCCTGCTGCCCCTCAAAGCTCACCGCGAAGGATCTGCCATTGCCCAGCTTTGTACCTGAAGACATTGAAAGACAAACTTCCCTGCCTGAAATCTGTTAAGGTAGATGGCAGATTCTGCCATTATTCACAACACACGGAGTATCCGGGGGTTGGGGGGGTGGGGGTTTGGTCCAGTCGGTGATGCATCTGCCTTCAGCTCAGGTCATGATCCCAGGGTCCCTGTCCTGCCCCCGGCTCAGCAGGAATCTGCTTCTCCCTCTCCCTCTGTGCTCATGTGCTCTCTCTCTCTCAAAATTATTCCCAACACCTGCTAGGTGTTTAATGAATATTTGAAAATGGAAGAATGAAGAAATTGATCAATTCCTCTGCTCAATCAATAACGCAACACTTGAAACCTCAGTGGAGACCAGAGGGTTGCCAGGCGACAGCGTCCGGTGAGGGGATGCAGCTCCTCTTTGAGGTGTCAGCTCCCCGAGATGTCCAGCTGGGGGGCCACTGGCATCGCGCCTCAGAGACCTTCGATCTTACTGTCAGAAGTTGGACGCTGGGCACACAGCTGATTCCAACGGATGCCTGGGTGTGGAGGGGGAGGGAGATGGCAAGGCAGGGCAGACCTGTGGGGACCTCCACTCTGCTTGGGTAGGGGGCAGAGCTCCCTGGCTGCCCATGTGACACATCCCCCACCTGGAAGGCAGCTGTGATGTGCTGAGTAGCTTCTATGTGCTTGGTAGGAGCATAAGGCCATCAGAAAGGCGATCCTTGTTCAGGGCGGTTCTGACACATACACGTTTCACCTACCACAACATGGAAGGTCTTGTGCCTTCGTGCCTTCAGCAACACAATTTTCATCAGCTGCCACAGTGTATTAGCTGTGGGTGATTGCATAAAGTTCAAACTACCCTGCAGCTCTTCGGGCCGGAAGTCACGACATGAATGAAAGAAGTACATCAGGATCGGTGAGCAGTGACATCATTTCCTGCCACGTCGGGCAGGGATTGGCCCCTGCTCGTCTGCCGCTGGCTCCCTGCATGGCAGGAGTCCTGGCTAGCTGCAGAGAGGGCAGACTGCCTGGTGGAGGAAAGCAATAAGCCAAAACAGAATTAGCACCCCAGCCTTGGTCACTGCCTTGTGAGCAAGAGGCTAAAATGGACCAGGGCCGACTCCCCCTGTTGCATCGTCCTCATGGACGGTGCGCCGGCTCAGATCACCATAGATGTGGTCCACTCACTCTTGAGGATGCCCCAAACCAGAGGCTCCTACATTTTTTTTTTTTTGGATCCAGGAACTGGAGAAAGAGATCAATCGATCTAGGAGTGACGAGTACGGAGTCCTGAATCAGAAAAGCGTCTCCAGCATTTCCCCCCGCTCCTCATCCCCTGAGGGACGCCTAAGCAGAGGGTTTGGAGCATGTCAGGCAGACACTTGGGAATGGAGATGCCTGAACAAGGGGTGCCAAGGTGCAGGCCAGGGTGCCAGAGTCCTTGAGCACAAGCCTGCACAGAGGCTGCCCTGCCGACTGAGCTCCGGGCCCAAAGTGGGCAGGGGGCCACCCATGCGAGCTTGCCACTTGGAACCTGTGCAACTGTCCATGGTCAGCCTGAACATGACACACAGTGTTCAGGCCAGGAGCCAGAATCCCAGGTGCACAGAGAGAAAAGTACATCCTCCTGTTACCCCTGCGTCTCCCAGGAGAAATAAGCATGATGTTTTACCTAAAGGGGCAACCAGAAGCAGGACGGTGCAGCCAAGGGAAGTGAAGTGCAGGTGCAGGAAGGGAAGGTGAAATCCAGTGTAAAGGGAGCTATGGAGGAAACAGCAGAGGACGGGACATGCGCGGGGCTGTCATTGGGCTCTGTAGCTGCCCCAGAGGAACCCGCTGTGGCAACGTCCCCTACAAATGAACATGGTGGTTTTGACAGACCAGCTGTGGGTGATCCTGAAGCAAGCAGCACCTGGAAAAGTCTTCCCGTGGAAGGAGGGTGCAGAGGACAGAAAGCACAGAGGACGAAGGGCCCAGAGCTGATCCACATGTAGGAAGTGCCGGCAGTTTGCTGAGACACAGAAGAAATGCCGGTTGGCTCCCCTGAGCTACACCATGAGAAGAAGTGGCAAGTGCTGTCCAGACCCCCTTTTTATTTTTTAAAAGATTTTCTTTATTTATTGGAGAGAGAGGGAGCACAATCACAGGAGGGTCAGAGGCAGAGGGAGGAGCAGGCTCCCCATTGAGCAGGGAGCCCGATGTGGGACTAGATCCCAGGACCCTGGGATCATGACCTGAGCCGAAGACAGACGCCACCCAGGCGCCCCTGTCCACACACCTCTCAATGTGCATGTAACAGAGAGAAAACACTGATTCTCAACATTCCTGATGTATTAAATTACTGTGTACTATAAAACATCAATTTTACTGTGTTTTATTTCCCTATATATTTGTAACCAACGATGGGAGTGCTTTCAACGTTTTCGCAAAATTTTTCCAAAGGTCACGGAACAATCATCTTTTTCCCATCAAATTCTGAGATGGCCTTGCGGGTTCCAGCTTGCACAATCAGTCCTCAAGTGTCCATACGGCCGTGCCGCACTAGGGTTGCCTGCGTTATCTGATTCGATCTTCACAGCAAATCTGAGAGGATATGGACTCACTTTTTTAAAAAAAATTATATATTTATTTTAGAGAGAGTGGGAGCATAAATCGGAGGGGCAGGGGGAGAGGGAGAGGGAGCATCTCCAGCAGATTCCCTGCTGAGCGTAGAACCCAGCGTAGGGCCTGAGCGTAGAACCCAGCGTAGGGCCCGATCCTGCGACCCTGAGACCATGACCTGAGCCAAAATCAAGAGTCAAAAGCTTAACTAACTGCACCACCCAGAACCCCCAGGATTGACTCATTTCTGATTTGAAGGCGGACGTTGAAACTCAGAGCAGTAAATTCACCCGTCAGAAGTCACACGTTACAAGGTGTGCAAATATGTGGCTTGAGGAAATAAGGCCCGCTTGTCTCCCAGAGAAATGGTTCCTAGGGTCAATCCACTGGCCACAGACGAGGGCCCCTGTGGTTCCACAGCCATTCCAGAATTCACATTTCTGGACTTTTTCTGCATGCCTGCAGGATGAGCCCATGTCCTCAACCTTCCCTTCTCTCTTCCTGGATGCCGTTGAACATCTGTTGGTGGGTTTGCTGCCCAAGCGTTTTCATGTTTTAAGACACCTGTTCGGTCTCTGCCATCTTTCTATCAATCATCTATGCTAATAATGAGCCCATCACCAGAGAAACTGCCTCCACATCTCACCCTGAAAGAACAAGGCCATTTCCAGGTCCCAACCCGATGTGATTCCTGTCACTGGTCTTATCTGCAATGAGTTTTACTGTTTTAAGACTTTGGAGCAAGTCGTACTCACACTGAAGGAAACTTCTGGAAGTTAGAGAGAAGGGAGGGATTAGTCTGGCTCAAGACATGACCCCATGGAAGGAAGATATACTCCATACTGGGATCCAACGAGTGCCTTAGAAATTCCCAGTGGGTAGACAGGCAAGACTTCCAAGTTGGACAAGTCTAGACATCATTTAGGTGACAATGAATCCCTGTGGAGGGGATCCAAGCATCAAAAAATAGCAAAGGGTCTTGTGGAAATATATTCAGTCCCTGGAAGCCAGTCTGGTGAATGAGGAAAGGTAAGGACTCTAGGAGGCAGGCTGGGGGAAGCAGGTTGAACAGCAGGACCTGCCCTGAGTAGGAGCCTGTCGGCCTGGTGAATGTGGATCAGCGCAAAGTCTACACAATGAGAAATGTTGGGTTAGTACAAAGGGGGTGGGTGGGGCTGGGTTACGTCCAGCTAGGATTTGGTGATGTCCTGCACAACCACTCCTAAAGTGAACGAATCATTCTCTAGGATGAAAGGGCTGGGTGTGATGAGCAGCGAAGGAGATTCTGGAATCCATTCTGGGTTCTGGGAGTCATGGCTTCTGGGTGGGAACTGATGGCTTCTTTGAAAGGCCAAGTGTTGAAAGACAGGGCTGTTGACGGTTTCTGGTCGATTCGGGACTGACTTGAGAACCACTAAACCATCATGCAGGAAGCCTCTTTCTGAGGAACTACAGAGGAGAAAAAGATTCCGATCTTCTGTAAATGATTTTTTTTTAATATTCAATGCATTCCAAACACCTGAGTCTGTTTAGGGACAGATTCAAAGGAGATAGAACGCTCACCTAGAAGTTGATGGTAATAATGGCATGGATTGAGGTTTTAACCAGTGGGACTTTGCTGTACTAAATACTTCACGTTGATTATCCCTTTGAGTCTTATAAAAACCACATAAAGCAGGTACCAACGGTGTCTCTGTTGAAAAAGGACATATAAAAAGAAATTTTCCCAAGGTCACCCACACAGTAAGTGGGAGAGGAAGAATCTAACCCTGAACCATTAGATCCTGGAGTCCACATGCTTAACCTCCCGACCTCTGTTTCCCAAACTTTTCTTTGCAAGGGGAAGGAAGGCTCTCCCACAGTCTCCTCAAACCATAACTCACTTTGTGGTACTGCTAACCACCCAAAGACATAATGCCAAGTATAAATTCCTTTGGGTCCCCTGGAAATATGATAATGGAGCACGTCTACCCGTAACAGATGAATCGCAACACCAATATAATTTCATATATTCCATGAATGAGGCAGGGGATGTGGTTTTCAATAGTAAATTGCAACTGTGTATCTGTGAGCCCAAGCACCTGCCATGACTCACGCCTCCCATCAGTTTCCTGTGTTCCAGCGATGGTGAAATTCATTAGTGAGATGTGTCCTGATGCCATCTGGCCTCCACCAGGTGAAAACACATCACTTATGACTTAATTCACCTCGTGCTTTTCCCATTAGTGGGCGACAATGAAAGACGCATTTCTTGGCACCAACTGAAACATAAACACAAACCAATATGTGGCCATTGAAATCTCCCACCTGTGATCAGGGGTAAGTTAGCAATCTCTGTAGAGAAATGGGGAGAAATTTCTGTACAGAAATGGGGACCCTGGATCGAGAAATACTTTATTATGTTCTCCTACCTCCCTCATCACCAAAAAAAGCAACTGTCCCCTGTGCAATAAATGCCAAGGCAGAGGAAATGCAGGGGCCTGTGGGACTGCAGAGAGCATCAGAGGATATGAACGTTTTTTGGAAGTGTGATTTGTGGGTTCATCGTTGAAGAGGTTGGCGTGTAGAGGAAGAGAAGGGTGTTCCAGGAAGAGGAGGAAACAGTGTAAGAAGACGTGAGGGGACAAAAAATAGCATGACATGTGCATAAAACAGAAAAAAAAAAAGGTAATACATGAAGAATAAGAGCAGAGAGAGGAGGTTTGGGAAACAAATACAGGACATGGGACATTTATATCCACTTGTACATGTATATCTGCATCTGCATCTAGAGCCACACAGACATCTGCATCTAGAGCCCCACCTGGATCTGCATCTAGAGCCCCACCTGCATCTGCATCTAGAGCCCCACCTGGATATGCATCTACAGCCCCACCTGGATATGCATCTAGAGCCCCACCTGGATCTGCATCTAGAGCCCCACCTGCATCTGCATCTAGAGCCCCAACTGCATCTGCAACTACAGCCCCACCTGCATCTGCATCTAGAGGCCCATCTGCATCTGCATCTAGGGCCCAATCTTCATCTGCATCTACAGCCCATCTGCATCTGCATCTAGGGCCCCATCTGGATCTGCATCTAGAGCCCCACCTGCATCTGCATCTAGGGCCCCATCTGGATCTGCATCTAGAGCCACACCTGCATCTGCATCTAGAGCCACACCTGCATCTGCATCTAGGGCCCCACCGGCATCTGCATCTAGGGCCCCACCTGCATCTGCATCTCGAGCCCCACCTGCATCTGCATCTCGAGCCCCATCTTCATCTGCATCTAGAGCCCCACCTGGATCTGCATCTAGAGCCCCA
>CM053614.1:86547421-86573399 GCA_028646535.1 Procyon lotor | reverse complement strand
GATTCACGTCCTAGGTTTTCCTGATGGAAGAGGGGGCTCCGAGGCTTTAGACCCAGAACCATGGGGGCTCCTCGGCTCTGCTGTTTGCCCTCCAAGAAGTTCATTTTCCTCATCTGGAGAATGGTGGTTACGTTGCTTTCTTCATGAGATTATTGTGAGGACAAAATGAGGTAATGCCTATAAATCCTTTCGCACTGTGACTGGCACATCAAAAATGCTAAATTACTCTCGGTTGCTTTCCTTGCCTCTTAATCATATATACAGATATTTCAAGTTTATGTGGCTAAACCCCCATGCTGTTCAGAGAGCCCTGTGTCCTCCTGACCCCTTGCCTCACGCGTGACTCATCAGTAGAGTCGGGGTTGAAGTTGACGACAGGCAAAAATATCTCAACTCTCTTTCCAAATCGATGATTGTATGTCCATGACAGGAGTACAATGGAAATCTGTAATAAAGCTGTCTTTCCTCCCAGAAAAAAAATGTGGATGGGTTTTAGACCCTCAACGGAAGGTTTTAAGGACGAGCAGTCACCAGTGAATGCAGATGTCCGCATAAGAATCCCTTGCTTGTTTCCTTGCTCAGCACCATTTAAAGAGCATCTGCTACCAGAATTCTAGGATGTGGAGGACAAGTTAAACATCTATTTCCAGAATTAAACCCACTTTCGAAACACTCTATCCCACCGATGTCAGGGACACGGAGCCCTCCCCAGAGTTTCCACTGTGTTCCACGAAAGAAGAATATAAAATTCTGGGTCTTCCTCCATAAAGTATTTATCAAGCTTGAGTTGCATTAGATCTAACCCTTGTCTGTTGTCTTCTTCCTTAGGAGGCTGTTTATAGTTTGTCACCCAAAGGCAAGACAAGATCCATGCAAATGAAGGCGAATCGCCCCTGTTTACGCATACGGGCAAGTCCTGCTGTCTTTCTGAATCAGACTTCTGAAGAGATGAAGTTCAGCCTTTGCTTGTGTCTGGTTACAAACTTCTCAGTGTCTGCACTGCGAACTGTCCTTACAGAATATTTAATGTTTACACCCACGCACCGCAAAGCCACCTTCCATGTCCACCTTTACAGCTGGACATTTATTTATTCTTGAGAGACAGAGACAGAGAGAGGCAGAGGCAGAGGGAGAAGCAGGCTCCCCGCTGAGCAGAGAGCCCGATGCGGGGCTCGATCCCAGGACCCTGAGATCATGACCTAAGCTGAAGGCTCAACCAACTGAGCCACCCAGGCGCCTCCTCCAAATAAAACTCATCTGCAAAAATAGACTTCCGCCTTGGTGAAGAGAAACTGCTCTGTGTCCAAAATGCCCAGGGTCATGGAATTTACTAATTATTAAATTGAGATGTTTTGATAGAAAAGTTTGTTTGCAATGCGATTACGCTTAAGTGAAATACACAAAAACCATGCCGGTGGGGACGGTGAAGACAAAAGAAAGCATGAAAATATTAGGCGTGTGCATCTTTGGGGTGATGGATACATTTTTAATAGTGTAAAGGAGAACACACTGTAGTGTTTAAGTTACAGCACGAATAATCAACAGATCCCATGGAGACTTTGTCACATTGTAATGAAGATCCACAGCCTCTCAAAGTGCTTCCCGTGAGTAATATCTGCTGGGTTTAGGTTTTAATGCCAATACCTGGGATGCCTGGCTCGCTCCGTTAGTTGAGCATCCATCTCTTGATTTCTGCTCCGGTCACCATCTCAGCCCCGCGTCGGGCTCTGTCTGCCCTGAGCACGGAGTCAGATTGACAGTCTCCCTGCCCCTGCGCCCCTCACCACCACGCTCTCTCTCTCCTTCTTTCCCTCTCTCTTAAGTAAATAAACAAACCTTCTTTAAAAATACCAATACTTAATACCTGATAGACCTAAGAGGGCACCTGCTATGCTGGTCCTGGGCGTAACTCGTTAATACCGTATTATTTGTCATCTCTCACACTTCTAGAATGTTCTACGCAGCTATGACAGGTGTCTTCATGTCTATGAAGTCTCATCACCACCCACCAATAGAATGCCACCTAACAAAACCACTTATCCCAGGACATTCTATAATTCTACTTTTTCCTCTTGAAAAACCAGAGCCACGAGCATTTCCCTGGCTGAGTTCCCAGATGCCTGCTGCCTTAGTTTTATTACAAAGCTTACCCATTTTAATCTGATTCTTTCTTCATGATACATGAGGCTCTCCTTGCAGGGTAAGTTCATCTGAGTGCAGTTCCCTCATTTTAAATTAATCGACTGCTTTCAACATTATCCAGATTGAAGTGTTGATTGTGTACTATTTATCTTCTTAGTAAAAAAAAATTAATCTGCAAAAGATACATCAAAGAAGATGGTCTGTTCTCCACTGTGAGAGATGAAGTGGCCTGATGTTCTCACCAAGAGTAACATTCGCTTCCTCGTATTTATTGCCGGGTAGCCATTATTTTATTTAAATGTGATTGCTTTCTGGACTTTATGTTTTTAACATTATTCCCAGAACACCCATCAGATTCACCCGATCTCATTGAGACTGGAGCAGCGTGCTGGCAGGAATGCTGAAAAGCACCTCCTAATTCCCACTTTTAAGCCAACACCCCCCAGCATCCCGTTTTAGGACCAAAGATGGAACACCCACACCAAAAGCATACATTGCAAAGAGATGCTCTGGTCTACAGAACACTCCTCCCTCCCACCTGCCCAGTGCAGCCCCTTCTCGGCTGCTCCCTCAACCACCTTCCTCCTTCCCGTTCAACCATGTGACGTGGGAAGACGGGCTCATTCATAAACGCCAGAGAGAACCAAGGAACACGTCCGCAGAAGCCTGAGATCTTCGATCCCATTCTAATTAGCGCAGGATTCTACTTGCGAAGAGGTCAGTCCTGTGTGTCCTTGAAGAACAGATACATCTGGTTACTTCAAGGTTAGCCTTGAAGATGCAGAACAACACGGTCTTTCTGTAAAACTGTGCTCGAAGGACTAAATAAACGAGATGAAGGGGTCACGGTAAAAACGTTAGCAGAGCCCTGAGATTAAGTCTAGCTCCCTGTATCTTTTCTACACTCAACCCTTCAGCCTCGACCGGGGTGTCCCAGGAACCAACCACACGTCCTGGATGGAGCAGTAAACCATAGATTCCCAGCCCTGCCTTCATGGTGGACGCGCTCCATGAGTCCGATAACAACATAGACTTTCAGAGTTACATGCCGTGCACTGCTCTAGATGTTTCCCACATGTTCATTCTCTTAACTCACAGAAGCTACTATCACTGCCCCAATTTTTACAGAGGAAGGAACAGAGGAACAGAAAGTCTAAATAACTGGCCCCCAAACATTCGGCCAGCCAACTGCAGAGCAAGATTTTGAGTGCACGTATGCGGGTGGTCCTTGCAGCTGGATCAATGGGGAGCCTGAAGTCAAGCTAGAGATCATCGTATGGAAAACTCCAGTGCTTCGGAATAAGGAGACCAAAGCCCAGGGAGGGCTGCTGAGAGGGCACACACAGTAGGACCCTGTCCCCACACACCAAATGACCTTCCCGCATTCAAGACTAGCTAAAGCCACCGATGCGTTCCATGCTACCGCCTCACCTCCCCCCTGCTTTCCCTGGCCTGCCCCGCCCCGAGCAGAGTGAATGCACTTAAATAGTGCTGTCTGTATTTTAACTTCAGCTTCTGCCAGTTGGTTCATCGGACTTCCTTTCGATGTCTCCTGCTATACCCTGTGGACGTACTCCCAAGTCTCTTGTCTTGACGACAGGCACCACATACCGACAAGGCTCATCCCACAGTGTCCAGGTCCCCCATGGGTGACGTGATGGCTTCCCCTAGATGTGCCCATGACCAGTAAGTAAGTAGCTGACCTCCTGGAGCATCTGGGAAGATCAGAACCAACCCAAAATTATTCATGACACTCTGAGCATAACTGCGAGTCTCCAAAATGACAGAGGAGAGGAAGAGGAAAGGGAAGGGGAGCACAAGGCATGAGCACAACCAAACAGAGAGGAAGTCACAGTCTTCTCTGCTCCACCAAATAGGAGCTCTTCTCTTGGCCTGCGTGCCCTCATCGTAAAATGATGACAAAGAGGAGACGGTCTCCAGAATTTTGACTAACTAACGGCAAGTGCTCTGAAACATTCACTCTGGTTATTAATGAGCGAGACTTAATCCAGTGTTGGTTACGTAGGTGATTCCACTTTGCAAGATCGTTTATCACTTTTGATTTGTGCACTTTCCTGCGCTCATGACACACCCACTAAGCTACATGAGATCTGAAATCACACAGACCTGAGTGTCCTTCTCCGGGCATTCAGTCCTATCTTTGAAGCTGGGCAAGTCCCCTCGCCTACTCCAGCCTCCACTTCTAAATAAAAGCAATCACGGGGCGCCTGGGGGGCTCAGTGGGTTAAGCCTCTGCCTTCGGCTCAGGTCATGATCTCGGGGTCCTGGGATCGAGCCCCACATCGGGCTCTCTGCTCAGCAGGGAGCCTGCTTCCCCCTCTCTCTCTGCCTGCCTCTCTGCCTGCTTGTGATCTCTCTCTGTCAAATAAATAAGTAAAATCTTAAAAAAAATAAATTAATTAAGTAAAAGCAATCATACCTCCCCGAGCTTTCCTGGGAGAGTGAGAGTTCCAGACATATCAAAGCATCTGGAACACAACGGCTTCCCTTGATATTTCTCATAAGGGAAAAGGCTGTGTCTTATCAAATGTCTCATTTAAATTACCCATTATGTGATTAACTTCCCTAGGTTTCTCAAAGAGACAGCGCACGTCCTATCAACAAGACGGGAGAATTTCCCTTCAGACGGCCCGGCACTTGAGAACTTGGGTTATTTCTTTACACAACCCAAGTGGCCGCCGAGATTCGCCGGATAATAGTTTCTTCTCCCACCGAGGTTGAGCACAAAGTCCTGCTGAGTTTGTTAATACAGTCCTTCAAGACCTGGCTTGGACGGGGCTGTCCCTAGCCAAGAGACGTGGAGCGAGGCGATGAGTATTTATGTATGTAATTACCTGATTTGCATAGCTAATTGCCTTCCGCTGCTCGTGCTGCCCGGCCGGTGCCAGCAGCCTAGATGCGGGGCTGAGAGCCAACAGCGGGCCAGTGCAAACTGCCTCTGCAATTCATCTGCTGAATGGCTTAGACAAATCGCTTAGAGCCTCCACATCTCCATTCCCCGCTCTCTGTAACAGTGGCAATGGTTTAGACTTGTTTACCAATTAGCTGGCTTAGTTAATAAATTTAAATTGCTTGGTAGATAGGTGATATCGAGTGCGAGTAAGTATTAATTATTGTGATTTGTGAACACTTCTGAAGCAGTGAGTCTTGTATGCAAATGAGGCAGTAACTAGCCTAATTTGGTAAAAAGAGAAATAAATGCTAAGTGGAAGTTGTGTCAGCAAGTGCAAATGTTTACATGAAAGCAGAAAGGAAGAATTAGAAGGCTCTTTGGTGGGAAATTGTCCTCGGACTGCCAGATTAATCTGTTGTCTAAGGTGTCTAAAATAGACCGAGGGACCCAGTGAGTTGGTGAGAGTCCCTCTCTGGGGCAGCCTCACCGCCTTGGGGAGGGCCAGCGACATTCTGAGCAGGTGGCCCAACCACTACCCGGGCTGTCCTTGGTGGTAGTTAATTATTAGATTCAATACCCCTGAACTGAATGTGTATTAGGAGCCACACCCTCTGTCACGTGATGGGCGGGAGGAGGGTGCCCATCAGACAGACTCGCACTAGTGCGATCTTTTCAGCCTTTGGGGAATTCACAATTTAAGGGAGAAGAATCTACACGTACAAGTGATTGAAAAGTTGTAATGGACATAAGAGAAATCGGGGGAGGCTTCGTTTTATCAGAGCAGGTGATGTTTCGATGGGATTCTGGAAGACTAAGTAGGAGTTAACCAGGAAGACCATGGGGGCAGAACGTGTAGCTCTTCCTTTTTTTTTAAAGATTTTATTTATTTCTTTGACAGAGAGAGAGAGAGAGAGAGAGATCACAAGTAGGCAGAGAGGCAGGCAGAGAGAGGGGGAAGCAGGCTCTAGCTCTTCCTTTTGAGCAGGTGGATAAGCAGACCATTCTGGCCGCTATCTTGGGTGTGGACAAGACAGGACCAGAGAGAGGGAACCCGGGCGGGACACGACATAACAGATGAGCGGTTGACACGTGGCCAAGGGCAGTATGGGAGGCCATTTCATTGGTGCCTTGTCACCTAGAAAACAGGATCCTGTTCCAAAGACACAATTTCAAGTCTACGAAAGGCCCTCTTCCCTCAGACCATGAAAGTTCCCTTTTCGGGGAACCCCAAGGAATCAAAACCATGATAATATCGGAAGAGTACAAAAATACCAGATTTATGTCATTAAAGGTACAAATCTAAGGGAGATGAATGCCTTAATCACCTTATAAAATGAATATTTATTTGTGCAATTATTTGTAAGAGAGAATAACCATTTCTCTCATTTTCTTACCCACTCACTTGATACGCCACAGAATCCTACACCGCAAACCTAGGATTATATGGTGGGTATTTGTCAATGTGGGTGTCCTGGGGGCTGAACCCCTCCTATCATGTCCATATTCATAGTCAATGGCCCAGGTAAGAAAGGATAAAAGTAGTCATTCGTTTATATCCACTATGCCTTTTTCTTGTGCTTTTTAATTTCTTTTTAAAGATTGATTGATAGGTTGATTTTAGAGAGAGACTAAACAAGGGGAGGGGCAGAGGGAGAGAGAGAATCTTCTCTCTCATCCCCTGATGAAGGGCTTGATCTCACAACCCAAAGCTCATGACCTGAGCTGAAATTAAGAGTTGGATGCTAAACCTACTGAGCCACTGCAGCGCCCTTGCCTTGTGCTTTTACATAACCTCCTTATATGTAGCATTTCATCTAAGCTTATTATCCAGGTAAGGACAGTGTTATTATTCTTGTTTCCAGAAACAGAAACCAAGCCCAAAAAACGTAGGTGATTTGCAAACAGCACAGAAACCTTACATGTTTGCCTGACTCCCAACCTACACCCTTCCTATTTCACCAAAGTACAGTTATACCTGAGACAAGTGAGTTTTGTTATCTGTGATAAATGTCATCTAACAGCTTGTGCAGGAAGAGGGGCAGCAAGGCTGAGCAACATTAAGAAAATGGGTGCTTATTTTCAGCTTTTACTGTATTATTAATAAATGGCCGCTAATACCCTGCAGAGGGAGAGCTGTGTTGCTTTTACCTCTCCGGTGTCAGGAAAAGAAGGAAGAGAAGGAAAAGAAAGGAAGGAAGGATGGAAGGAAGGAAGGAAGGAAGGAAGGAAGGAAGGAAGGAAGGAAGGAAGGAAGGAAGGGAGAGAAGGAGGAAGGAATAAAGAAAGAGTAAAAGAAAAGAAGGAAGAGGGAAGAAGAGAAATGAGAAAAAATATTCACAAATCATATAACTGATAAAGAATAAATATCCAGAATACATAGAGTTCTTACAACTCAATAATTAAGACAAATAACTCAATATTAAAATAACCACATATTTTAACAGACATCTGTCCATGAACGTGTACAAATGGCTAATCGGCGCATGAAAAAGATACTCCATGGCATTACTCATTAGGGAAATTCAATTTAAAAGCACAATGAGATGCCACCTCACACCCACTACAATGGTTAAAATAAAAAAGACAGAGATTTTTCATTTTTGGGGTGTTGCATTTTTTAACTTCTTTATATAGTTTGGATACTAACCCTTAATCAGATACATCATTTGCAAATATCTTCTCTCATTCCGAAGGTTGCCTTTTAGTTTTGTTAAATGTTTCCTTTGCTGTG
Source organism: Procyon lotor (assembly GCA_028646535.1). Lineage (NCBI taxonomy): Eukaryota > Metazoa > Chordata > Mammalia > Carnivora > Procyonidae > Procyon > Procyon lotor. The sequence continues at coordinate 86,565,612 of CM053614.1, read as the reverse complement.
CAGAAGCTTTTTACTTTGATGTAGTCCCAAGAGTTAATTTTTGCTTTGTTTCCCTTGCCTCCAGACATATCTAGTAAGAAATGGCTATGGCTGATATCAGAGAAATCACTGTCTGGGTTCTCCTTTAGGATTTTAATGGTTTCAGGTCTCACATTTAGGTCCTCAATCCGTTTTTAATTTACTTTTGTGTATGGTGTAAGAAAGCGGTCCAGTTTCAATCTTCTGCATGTGGCTGTCCAGTGTTCCCAACACCATCTGTTGAAAAGACTGTCTTTTTCCCATTGGTTAATCTTCCCTGCTTTGTCAAAGGTCAATTGGCCATACAACTGGGGGTCCATTTCTAGCTTTTCTATTCTGCCCTATTGATCTGTGTGTCTATTTCTGTGCCAGAAATTTTCCTCCTCTTCCTTCTCCTGTGCGTCTATTTCCGTGTGTCTATACTGTTTCGATCACTACAGCTTCATAATATATCTTGAAGTCCAGAATCGTGATGCCTCCAGCTTCATTTTCCTTTTTCAAGGCTGTTTTGCTACTTAGGGCCCTTTGTGGTTCCATAAAAATTTTAGGATTCTCTGCTCTAGCCCTGAAAAATTCTGTTGGTATTTTCATAGGGATTGCATTAAGTGTGTAAATTCCCTTGGGTAGTATAGACATTTTAACAATATTTGTTCTTCCAATCCATGAGCATGGGATGTCTTTCCATTTCTTTCTGTCCCCCTCAATTTCTTCCATCAGTGTTTTATAGATTTTAGAGTACAGGTCTTTCACATTTTTGGTTAGGTTTATTCCTAGGTATCTTTTACTTAAAGAACTTATTATACTCAATACCCTAAAAATGAATAATCCGATTAAAAAATTGGTAAGAGACATGCATAGGCATTTTGCCAAAGAAGACATACAGATGGCTAACAGACACCTAAGATGTTCGACATTGCTTGTTGTCTAGGAAATACAAATCAAAACCACAATGAGATACCCCCTCACACTTGTCAGAATGGCTAAAATCAACAACACAAGAAAGAACAGGTGTTGGTAAGGGTGCAGAGAAAGAGGAACCCTCCTGCACTGTTGGTGGGAATGCAAGCTGATGCATATGTGGAAAATAGATATGGAGGTTCCTCAAAGGGCCTCTGCCTTCAGCTCATGTCATGATCCCAGGGTCCTGGGATCGAGCCCCACATCAGGGTCCCTGCTCAGTGGGGAGTCTGCTCCTCCCTCTCCCTCTGCCCCTCCCCCTGCTCGTGCTCTCTCACACACTCACTCTCTCACTCTTTCATGAATAAATAAAATCTTTTAAAAATAGCTCCTCAAAAAGTTACAAAGAGAACTACCCTATAATCCAACAATTGCACTGGTAGGTATTTATCCAAAAGATACAATACTAAGGGGTACATGCACCACAATGTTTATAGCAGCATTATCAACAAGAGCCAAACTATGGAAACAACCCAAATACCCATCGACTGACTAATGAATGCATAAAGAAGAAGTGGTATTTGTATACAACGGAATATTACTCAGCCATAACAAAGAATGAAATCGGGCCATTTGCAAGGATGCGGACAGAGCTAGAGACTATAATGCTAGGCACAGGTTTCTTTTGGGGGTAATGGCGGTGTTCTAGGATAGGATAATGGAGATGAGCTCTTTCTTAGTAAATATTCCAGGAAGCATTATTTACATTGGGTAGGTGAACTCTGTGGTGTGTAAATTTTCTCTCAATAAGGCTGTCCATGTAAAAAGGAATGCTATGAAGTCAATTGATCATTATACCCCCGGACATGCTTTCTTACTCTATAACTACAATTTTAATAATTGTCCTTGTCCACGGCTGACCAACCTGAGGTTGCAGAGCAACACAGTGAATGAGGAGCACGTTTCTACACTAGACCTATGTAGAAGGCACAACCCAGGCTGCATCTGTCCCCCAGTGACGGGAAAATGAACTCCATCACGTTTCTAACCAAACAAATATTATTCAAATGGAAGGACCCAATATGTTTTGGAGATTGCGTATTAATCTCCAATATTAATTAATTAATTAATCTCCATATTAAACTATAAATTTTGCCGTCTCCATTATTATTCCTGTTTTGTGGCTGATAAAACCGAGACACAGAGAAGATCTTTTTTTTTAATTTCATACAATAAGTCGCCCAAATGCACATTTCCTTGACTTCAAAATGGGAGCTCTTTTCTTCTACGTACATTAGGCTCCTTTCTTTAGAAGTTCAAATCCCTAATAGTTAATTATTTGCTTCAAAGCTATCAAAAAGTTATGGAAAACCAAGTTATTTCCTTACAACTGGTACAAAGAAATGGGCACCAAAGGATTGTAAAAACTGTCAGAAGTAAATGCAATGTGCATGAAGGATGACACTCATTCCATTTTTAATCTGGTGTTCCTGAAAATGTCTAAATAGCACAGTACTACGTAGAACCTATATTTCATTTGCTTTCCTTTAATTCTTAGGAAATACATTTCATCTTATTTCTCCTTTTAAAAGGCAATGTAATTAATGCTCTGGTGGGTAAAGAACAAAAGCAACACAAAAAAAAAGATCTTTCCATCTTAGAACAGGTGTTAAATTAGCCACAAGAGGACTCTCATGTTATTTCCCAAATGTAATACAATAGAATTACAAGGAATGCATCATTAAAAAGGGAAATGCTTTTTAAACTCCTATTCGCCAGTCTAAATTAATAGCTTCTAGGGTTATTGGTTCCCAGAAGGAAACAAGCTGAATTTGTTTACCCCTACATATGAATAATCATGTCCATCATGTTCTATTGGAAGAAAACATTCAAGAATGATGAATGTTCTTAGTTATAAGAAGTAAACAGTGCACAGTCGGAGGGATGTTGCGGGGGGATGTGGATAATGGAGTGTGTGCCTCAGGAAGTTTGGGTCTGCAGATGAAGGCAGCGAGAGGCCGTAATCCAAGAGGAGAGCTAAGTCCAGTACAAGATGTGATCCCTACGATTGCCGGCCAGCACTGCGCGAGAAACACTTTGCCTGCTGGAGGGTTTCAGGTCTTCCTGATCTCACTCAGTTCAGTGCAGTGAGATTCATTTTGGGGCCACAGGGAGAGAGGATCCTGGGAGATGGGAATAAGTAATTCCTAAGACAGAGTAACTTTCACATGGATCTCACATGAAAAAGAAAAATACTTCCCATTAGTGGGTTAACCTAGTATAACAAATGATCTCTACATGTGCAATATTCCTAAGAATCCTGTGAGATACTGTTGTCCCCATGTTCCAGATGAGAATAGTAAGGGGAGAGTGGTTATATGCACCCAGGCTTAGCTAGCCTGGATCCACCAGGTGGAGCACTTCATCTCCGAAGCCTTCCTCCCCATCCTGGGGGGCATCACCTTTCCTTGGAGGCTGGCCATTCAGGCCAGCAGAAAGCCACACAAGCTTTCATGTCCCGTTCAAGAAGATGCCAGCCTATGGAAGTCATTGGGGGAAAAGTCACCAGGGGACAAGTGGTGGGGGTGAAGCAAAAGAATCAGGAGGGTCCAGATCCTGGGAAACATCGTAAGGAATTTGTAATAGTCACCTCTGGCTGAGTCATCATGACAGCACTACCATCTTCCCCTGGGTGATCCACCATGAGGTTGGGATGGGACTGATCTACCCCTTGGGCCATCTCTGAGAACACAGTCAGCTCAGGAAAAAGGGTAAGTGGAAAGAGAAATGGACAGACAGAGAGATAAGAAGCAAGAGAGTAAACCAGCAAAGGATAAAGACACTCCGGGAGATAACGTCATCTTTTGATATCACTGAACTCCTGGATCCAGCCATTCCTGAAGTCAGACCTAAACTTCTCAAACAACCTCATGATCTCAATGGCATACATATCGAAGCATCTATTTCTTGCTCACATGTTAGTGTATTGCTGGGGCAACTTCCTTGCACATGTCTTTCCTCCTCCACGCAGGACGAACAGGCTACCAAACTCTGTTCTTTCCAGAACGATGGCAGAAGCTCAAGAGAACTCACCCAGCATGCAAACACAATGGAAACCCCCATGTCCCCTCAGCTGTCACCCCCATGGTCACAACTAGTCACAAGACACAGCCCTGGGCAAGGGATGAGGAAGTCCATTTTGCCTCTGTGAGGTGTGAAAAACAGGGGCCAATAATTCAACCAAACCCAGCTTTTAAAGGGACTTGACTTCCCTGGGAAGCTTCTGCCTGCTTTTACTCACAAACGTGAGACCGTCGGACTTGTTTGAGAGAGAGAAAACTCTGGAAGAAGAAATCAGTTCTTGGGATGCCTGAGGAGGGAACAACTTTTCCCTTTCCTGAAGGCCTGAAACAGAAGTCCCCCCTGTGGCTGAGAAGATCGGATGGGATCCACCAGCCTGACTCAAGCGAATGACTTCTGTGACCTGAACACTTGTTAGATCTGCCTCCTGCAAATACTCGAGGGCACGCGTTTTCCTACAGTTCTCATATACACTCGTTGAAAGAAGAAAGAAACCAGAGGGGAACGAGGATCAGATTTCAAACCTACTTGAAAGGAAGCAACACGCTTATATCTTTATAAGTGCGGTTTTAATGCTTTCATTAAGTGAACAACAAGTTAAGTTACCACCTGACCTACTTGTATTGGGCACATGTACGTTTCTAGTCAATACGTATAATCTTGTTGGTGTGTCTTTAGGTGGACATGAGCATTTTTCAAGCCCATGTCAAGCGTCTCCCCCCATCTGATCTTGCTCCACTTACCAAAACATGTGTGCCCATCCCTGTTTGAAAAAGGACCACTTCCTTCATTTTTTTTTTGGACTTTGAAGTCATATATCTGAGCGCTTCACTTTTCTGAGCCTCTGTTTCCTTGTTTTTAAAAGAAAAATACTGGGATGCCCGGGTGGCCCAGTCCATTAAAGCCTCCGACTCTTGCTTTCAGCTCGGGGCTGATCTTGGGGTCGTGAGATCAAGTCTCGCGTCAGGATCCCCACTCAGGGCAGAGTCTGCTTGAGAATCTCATCCCTCTCTCTTTGCCCCTATCCACCTCGAATAAATAAATAAATCTTTCTAAGGGAGGAAAAATACTAATACCTACCCCATGAGGAAGTGCGGGTCATAAAATCTGTAGCCAGGACAGTGTCTGCTGCAATTATTAGCCACCACTCAGTTCAAAGTGGACACGCGGTCCAACATATCAAAAGCCGCCATCAATCCTTTGGAAAACATGACAAGCAGGAGGAAAATTGTTCTGCTTCTTAAAAATCAATGACTCCATCTTCCTTATCCATTTATATATACAATGGAGTATTATGCAGCCATCAAAACCCAAAATCTTGCCATTTGCAATGACGTGGATGGTACCTAAGGGTGTTATGCTAAGCGAAATAAGTGAATCAGAGAAAGGCAATGATCATATGGTCTCACTGATATGAGGAATTCGAGAAACAAGACAGAGGATCATAGGGGAAGGGAGCGGAAAATGAAACAAGATGAAACCAGAGAGGGAGACAAACTGAGAGACCCTTCATCTCAGGAAAGAAAGTGAGGGTTGCTGGAGTGGTTGTGGGGATAGGGCAGCTGGGATGGACATTGGGGAGGGTCTGTGCTATGGTGAGCGCTGTGAATTGTGTAAGCCTGATGAATCACAGACCTGTACCCTTGGGGCAAATAATACATTATATGTTAATAAAAAAATAATAAAAAATAAAATTCCACTAAAACAAAAACAAAAACAATGACTCAAGGGATAGGTTTAAAACCAACAAACAAAAAGCTACGGCACTTTCTCCTTCCTGGTCAGTTTGAATCTAGCCCGGCTAGACTGCTAGGGGGTTTGCAGTAAAGAAGGGGGGAGTCTCCATCAGGGGTCGCGGAGACACATGTCTGGGGCAGGAAAAGGAATGCCTTGAATTTTCAGCAGATCTTGAGAGAGATGAAAACCCCAGAAAACATAGTGAGGTGTGGTCCTTGGCAACCTCTGCTGAGGCTTCAAAGCACAGCGGGAGGTACCAGGGAGATCCTGGACTTTTCTGCTAGAGAGATCACAAGTGGGCAGAGAGGCAGGCAGAGAGGGGGAAGCAGGCTCCCCGCTGAGCAGAGAGCCCGATGCGGGGCTCGATCCCAGGACCCTGAGATCATGACCCCAGCCGAAGGCAGAGGCTTTAACCCACTGAGCCACTCAGGCGCCCCTTAATGATCTTTTTATTTTCAGAGAGAGAGGTAGAGAGAGCACACCAATGGGAGATGCAGAGGGAGAGAGAAGCCCAAGCCAACTCTGCAATAAGTATGGAGCCCAACGCGGAGCTTGAACTCATGACTCGGAGATGAGGACCTGAGCCGAAACCAAGAATCGCACGCTTAACCCACTGCACCACCCAGGCACCCCTATGCTATCATTTTGAAGGAAGCATCAAGGCAACAAATCGATGTATTTGGATTTAATCTCTCGAGCACAAGAGTCTAACATTTCTCCCAAGGTCCCTCAGTAAGTGTTAAAACAAATATCCTCTTTGTATTTAGTTTACCGTCTGTGAAGAAAATATATGGGTTTTTTTTTCAAACTACATTAGAGAATAAGGCTCTACCTTGTGTCCAGATTTGTCCTACAAATGTCTCACTGATGGAGATGACTATTTTGGCAAGGCACGCATCATTTTTTGAAGTGGACAAAAGCCAGGATAATTAGCAAATTTACTGGATGTCAGCACCCAATTGACCTTAATAGGCAGTGGCAAAGCCAACATGATGATTAATGAGGATAAAATTCCCTCTACTTGTTTAAGAACGGGGGAAAGAACCGGTCTTTCTTGTACTTAGTTATTTTAAATAATGATATTTCTACCTTCGCAATACAGGATTCCAGATGGGCAATGCTAGATCAGGTCCACTGAGGCTGCCTGAGAGGCACTAAGGGGGTGTTAGAAGGTCAAGCCAAGGAGTTCTAAACTCCAGACAGTCTGTCCAAGAAATGCTCAGTGAAGTCAGGAAGTGGGCCAGGACTATTCAGGTGAAGCAATAAGTGGGCCTCGAAAGCATCAGTTAGCTGTGGTCCAAAACAGGAGACAAGGATGAAAGGCATGAGCAGGCAGAGGAAGGAATCCAGAGCTCAGGGCAAGTAGCAGGTAGACCTGCATGGAGGAAGGTGTGGCTCAAGACTGAGCTTGTGCGCATGACTTTCATCTTACCACATCCCATGTATGGAAGGCTCATCCCAAACTGAGGGGAGGCTCCAAAGACCTTCTGTTCCATTGAACGGCTGCCAACAAGCAATTAGTTTGAGTACCACCATGGAAGGGTACCATGGAGTCTTCTAGAAAGACACAAACCTTAACACATGTAATCATGGAGGGACATCGCCTTTGCCATTCTATTGGAGAAAAGCGAGTCACAGGCCCTGCCCATACTCAAGGGGAAGGGACAAAGGGAGTGAGACCCAAGAGGTGGGGATCACTGGGAGCAATGATACAGCCTATCAGCCACACCAGGGAGGAATGGGGCAAGGAAATGCAGAAACACACAAACGAAACCCAAAATGACACCACCCCTGCTCAATGTCACTCTCTTCCACTCTTTCTAAAAACTTAGAACAGGCTCCGTGGAGGGCAGTGAGTTACCACTGGAGGTTTCCAGCAGAGATATAAGAGCTCGTTGGTTAGGATACCAGAAAAAGGATGAAGTGCTTACATCACAAAAATATTGGATATCCAGTTTCCGATACAGAAAACTGAAAAAGACATTAATATGAGTTGAATCCCTATTATTTGCCAGACACTATTAAAGATACTTTACATGGGTTTTTTTTTTTTTCTTAATTAAATAATGGCACAACTCCCTAGCACCTCCGTTTTGTAGAAAAAGGAGATATGATTCAGAGAGAAAAAGGAACTTTTCCAAGATCGGTAACTAGAGAATGTCAGAGCTGGGACTTAACCGGCTCTTTTGTTTTATTTTATTTCACGGGAGCCTTTTATTTTATTTCATGGGAGAGTTGGTTTGTTTTGCTTCACTTCACAATACTACCTTACGGCCCTGTACATGCGACATTTGTGCATGATCTTCTTCAAAAAGGTGAATTTGACTGAGTCTGGCCTCTTTCATTAGTGACTAATCGCATTACCCTATGAGTCAGAAAGGAAAGCAAATAAGAGAGCAGTTTCTTTAGAATCATCTCCTCGCAGTGGCTGGGCTGGAGGGGAATGAGAAAAACGAAGCTGTAAAAACAGCTTTGAAGATAGAAATAAAACATTGCGCTACCTAAATAAACCCGGTACCTTTTCCTGGCTCCCAGCTCTTCCTTAGTCAAAAAAAGATGCTAACTTGGCAGGAGCCAGGAGGAGAAATGCGGAAAATAAAAAGCTTTATCCTGAAGCAGGGGCGGGAATACAGAAGAATTACCAAATATCTATGTTCCTCCAGCATCAACAAAGATTCTCTGCTCAACTCTACAATCCAGGGGCTTCCCTGAAGACAGAAGTTAAAATTCCATGAGAAATCTGATATAGCTCTGCTGGTTGGAGAGGCTTTGGACCTTCCCTAAATCCTCTCTGTGGAGTTCTTGATTTCTGGAGGAGTTGTCAAGCATAGCAGAAGAAGAAGAAGAAGAAGAAGAAGAAGAAGAAGAAGAAGAAGAAGAAGAAGAAGGAGAAGGAGAAGGAGAAGGAGAAGGAGAAGGAGAAGGAGAAGGAGAAGGAGAAGGAGAAGGAGGGGGAGGGGGAGGGGGAGGGGGAGGAGGAGGAGGAGGAGGAGGAGGAGGAGAAGAGGAAGAAAAGGTCTAAGGGAAGACAAGAATTTCCCTTTTAGTCATGTTAGAAAACCATAGAGTCATAAAAACTGCAAATAGCCAAGCACTTGGGAGGGAGGATTAAAAAGGGAATCACCAGCAGTTCCCAGAAGAACAGAGAGGCCACAGAAGGTGAGGTGGGCAGAAGTCGAACGGCAGAGGATCCACAAAACAGAGTGGCAAAGCTCCCCTCTGATCTCCCAAATCTTATTCTAGAATTATCCATAGTTCTCATCCACCCCTTCAGTTGACAGGTGTTAGGTAATTTTAATTGTTAGACATAGCTCTAAATGCCAACATCAGACATGTAGTATTGGGGCACCTGAGTTGTTCAGTTGGTTGAGAATCCAACTTTTGATCTCAACTCAGGTCATGAGGTCGTGAGATCCAGCCTCACACTGGGCTCCATGTTGAGCATGGAGCTTACTCAAGATTCTTTCTCTCCATCTTCCTCTGCCCCTCCCCCCCAACTCATGCCCTCCTCTCTCTCTTTCCCAAAAATAACAATTAAAAAAAAAGAAATATAGCATCATCTTTTTCTTTCAAGAGACCCAAGACTGGTGGAGAGGGCAGGTTTAACTGCAAGTCAGCAGTTAAACCCAATGTTCTATGTACTGTAATGGTGGGCCATTTCCCAGGACAATATGGCTGCAGAGAAGAGAAAGGCCTCATGCGGTGGGTCAGAGGTTAAAAGGAAGAGTTGGATTCAGCCAAGCAATTAACATCATGATAGCTATTTTCATCTGGCTGAGATATGCTTTCATCTGGCTAAGATATAGCCATTTCAAAATGACTAAGATAGCCATCTTAGCCATTTTCAGTATAAGGAAGTGTGTTAATGGAGAATTATGTTTCCCATTGGGCAAGTAGGGGAAGGGGACTGTCTCTGCAGGCAGACTGCCTACGTGTGAACCCCAGCTCCAACATTTCTTGTCTATGTAACTTCAAACAGGTATTTAAATTTTCCAAGCTGGGGTTTTCTCAAGAGTGAAATGAGCATACCAACAGTCCTATCTCACAATGTTGTTGTTTTAAGATTTATTTTAGAGAGGGGGGCAGCAGGGGTGGGAGGGACAGAGGGAGAGGGAGAGAAATCACGAGAAGACTCGCCGCTGAGCCACGGAGCCCAACAGGGGCTCGATCCCACCCCCCTGAGATCGTGACCTGAGCCAAAATCAAGAGTTGGATGTTCAACCAACAAAGTCAACGTGGTGTTTTTTTATGGAGATAACCGGAGCTACACGTCATTAGCACACTACCTGAAATCTAGTATGTCTTATATAAATATTGGCAATTATTTTCATTCAGATGCAAAGACTTGGATTTGTTCCCTTCATCAGGGGTTTATAAACCTCATCATCTTCGGGATCGCCACCTTCTCCAAAGATCCAATAGACCAAGATGAAAGCTCTTGGCTCAGGATGTATTATCTTTGGGGATGGTAGCAGTGCTGGACTTTTACTTGCCAAAGATTGAATTTTGTTAATGACATTTTCTTGGCATAGGTGCAAACGTTCCTTCAGGATTTCTAGGGCAAGTGGGCTACAAAGTGAAGAAATTGTCTGTGTTTGCGAGGTCACCCAGTAACGGCCCTAACGTGCCTGAAAGGAAACCCAGTCCATCACGCTACGCTGGAGAGAAGAGTCTGAGCACAAAATGTGTGAACTTGGATGGGCCACTTGAGGCTTTCCAGAACCCAGGGACACCAAGCCTCCTCATGGTCTCAGAGCAAACCAGGGAGTCCTACAAGCAACTCCCAGTTCTCCCAGCTGCTGACTTTGTCATTGACCATCTTGTTTGTAATCTTACCTCACTGCCTCTGTCACTATGCTTTATGGCCCTTCCCTTCGCCAGCATGTCTGCTCTCCTTGATGGAGCTGCACATTGCCCTTCGGTCGACATGTCTGAGTGACCAACCCTCCCCCCGCCCATGTCTAGAACCCTTGACAGGTGGTCCTGCCAAGAACGAACCCCCCTGTAGACTCGCACAGGCAGCAGTTCGGAATTTCCACTTGTGTTAGTCAGCAATGCTGGCTAAGTCCGCTGTGGGACACAGTGCAAAGTGAAATGAATCAATATGGGGACAGCGGAGCACTAAACCAAGCACAGGGCCCTTCCAAGAGTGGGACCCCGTGCACCCACATGGTCCCATTCATCAGGATCCAACCAGGAGTATCTGAGACCAAGAGAAGTGAATTCAGGGAGTGGGTTCCTCAGACGTGGGAGACCTCAGAAGATGAAGACGGATGAGAAAACAAGCCAGACAATGGGCCCTACCAGGAAGCCGTCATTAATGACTCTAGACAGAGGGACAAAAGGAAGAGGGTTTCCAGGCCCCAGAAGCTAGAGCTATCCCACAAAAACTGCACTGATGGTTGGTCTTTCTGCTCTGTATTCCTTTCCCCTCCAGCTCCCCCCAGTGCCTCCCACCAAGCCATCCCGGTGGGGAAGCAGCTGACACAGGAGCCTGAGCATCATCCTGCCTGAAGGAACCCCACTGTGGGGCGGAGCAAAGAAGGAGAAAGATGGGGGAGGGGCGGATCTGAAAGGTGTCAACCTTAAAGATAAAATAGCCAGTTGCTTATTTATTTTTTTAAACTCAAGGACACCTTTTATTCAGGACATTTTTTTTTCTTTTTACTTTCTTTTCTTTTCTTTTTTTTTTTAAAGGAGGCTCCACGCCCAATCCAGGACTCAAACTCAGGACCCTGAGACCAGGAGTCGCATGTTCCCCCAATGGAGCCAGCCAGGTGCCCCAATAGCAGTTATTTTACTAGAAAACAGAGTTTGAGAATAGAGGCAGAAATGCAATTCAGGGCAAGCACACTTTAGCAAGGCACAGGCGAGTCCAAAGAGACAAAGGGAAGGTCAGCTTTTAGTAAGTTTTAGAAGGAAACTGGGGAGCATTGCTTTGGACAAAAGTTCACTGGAGAAGAGCAAGAGTTTGAGGTTATGACAGTTTCTCGTTGGCTGGAAGCTGTGGTTAGTGCGGTGTTGCTGGGGGAAGGAGAGAGATCTTCCTTCCCTTTCTTGAAAGCAGGACATGGAATTCCTATGTGAACAGTGGCCTCCTTTGTCAAGATGAGAATTCCCTTCCTTCCTCCTGGGGCCATGCAGGTTGCAAGGACCCTATGTGCATGAGAGTGCCCCCTGGAGGGCTCCTGACACCATTTTTTAATGAGATTTCCTTTACTCTGTCACAGAGGAAAGCTTGGGACCAGCTCAGCCCATTGACTCTGCTACTCAGCATCTGCTCTTGCCCACTGACCACTGAGGAACAACAACACGCTTCCATGTGCCTGCGGCCAACAACTGTCCAAGGACGAGGCTGTCACCCTATCCCATTGCTCATCACATCCATTTCAAACCCAGGATCCCATGGATCTGCTGTTCTCCCGCTCATGTGTGGCCTGACTCTACTGGGTCTGATAACCTCCGAGCTACCATCAACATGCCACACACGGAATCATGGAGAGGAAACCACTGGGTGTTGGGCACACAGCAAAAAACTACAATTGCTTCATTTCTGTTTTCTATAGCTGGTCAAGAGGCAGTGGTTAATCTGCCTGACTTCTCTCACTCACACCTGCTGCTGGGCACTCTCGCCCTCAATTAGCACCTTAACTGATTTGCATTCTTCCCCTGCTAGAGTGCATAATGGTCCTCACTTAACTGAATCATTACTGTCGCATATAACTACTACCATCAAACCTAGAATTACTTAGTGGCACTCCAGAGAATCCCCCACTTTCTAGATGGATACTCCGTCCTCTCATTCTGAGCAGCAAGCAAGTTTCCCCTTAATAATCAGGAACAGTCCTCTCAGAGAGGACAGTAATCCCATGCGCCGATTGGTTCAAGTCCCAAGGAGCCAAAATTGGCTAAGTGGGGCTCTCAGCTTCCAACCGAGTGGAACTGATGTTGCATCCCCCAACACAAGCATCCCTTTCTTGGAAAGTCAGATCTCTAGTCCAACAGATGTCAAGATTGAAGGGACAGGAAGCAAAGGCTCTGCAAAGGTTTTCCATATACTGGTCCTAGCCTGTCATACAGTCTATTCTATAGAATGGCGATCCAATCTTAAAGGTAGCTTTCTCCAGTAAAATCTGAGCCAACAATGGACATTTAACAGGAATTGATCAGGCTAGATGTTCCTAGATTATAGAGGAAACATCAAGACAAGTGCAGCTGGCAGAAGCATTCTGGGCATACATGAATCTATACCAGGAAGTGAAATCTCTGTGTCCCCCAATCCATCATAGGAAGGTTACGATATTAGCATGATCTCGGTTTCCCGGGAACTGGAGCCCAGCGTTGGTCCGCCAGTGGTGTTCATCAGACCAACCTCGGTGCAGGAAAATCCATATATTGAGCCCGAGAAGAGCCCCCACTTCTGCCACTATGGCCACCGTACATGGGCCAATGAGCAATTGACACGTGGATGCAGAGAGCTGCTGGCTCACATCAACGGGGCGGATTTTCTTGGTCACATCATTGCCAAGAACTTTTTCTGCAACAGATGATCTTCTTGAACATTCGTATGAGACAAAAATATCCTCGGGGTGCCTCGGTGGCTCAGTGGGTTAAAGCCTCTGCCTTCGGCTCAGGTCATGATCTCGGGGTCCTGGGATCGAGCCCCTCGTTGGGCTCTCTGTTCAGCAGGGAGCCTGCTTCCCCCTCTCTCTGCCTGCCTCTCTGCCTACTTGTGATCTCTCTCTCTGTCAAATAAATAAATAAAATCTTTAAAAAAAATCCTCATATTCTCTCTCCATGGCAATAGTCCCAACCTCCTATGTTTCCCTAAAATTCCTTCTCTCTAATTGTGGTATAATGGTATATTTGTCCTTGTCTTTGCTTCCTGGCACAGACCTGCTAAAACCCTAGGAATTTCCTGAGGAGAGGAGTGTCTTATTTATAATGAGACCTTAGAGGTCACACCAGGGTTTATGCTGATGAGGTGCTGTAGGGCAGAATTCCCAAGTAGCCTCATGACGGGGCCGATCACCAGAAAGGCAAGTAATCAGAGGGCTGGAACTTTCAGCCCCACCCCTTACCTCAGGAAAGGGGGCGCGGGAGTTACAATCGAGCTCTATAAACGGTCTGGAACAGTGAGATTTGGACAGCCTCTGGGTTGGTGAACATATGGACTGGTTGGGAGGGTGTTTGGGAGGGCGGCGCGCCCAGCGGGGGCAGGGAAGCTCCACACCTCCCCCATACCCTATGTCTCCCTTCCATCTGGCTGTCCTCGCCTATATCCTTTACAATAAACCAGTAAATGGAAGTAAAGTGTTTCTCCGAGTTCTATGAACCATTCTAAAGAATTATCACACCTGAGGAGAGGATGGCGGGAACCCTCCATTTATAACCAGTCAGTTACAAGTATGTGAGCCTGGGACTTGTTACTGATGTCTGAAGTGAGGACCGTCTCATGGGACCAGTCTCTTAAATCGGTGAAATCTGATGCTACCTCCAAGTAGTTAGCGTCAGAATTGAACTGAATTGTTGGACGCCCAGTTGGTATCCGGAGAATCGATCGTTGACGCTGGAAAGCACCCTACCAATCAATTTCAAATCCATGGCTAAAGGTCCAAACCGGAAGTCACTTCCCATGATTAAGTTATGTCTACATCTGTGGCCATTTCTCCCTCCACTCAACATGGAGAGCCTGACATTACTTCTGGAAGTTCTAAACTCTGGAAGGATTGTCCGTAACCACGAATTTCCAGGGCCACCCCTGAGCGGGATTTTATTCGGGGCAGAAATTCACTTTTGCCTGACGCCGGTATATTACACAGAGTCTTCTGGAAACCAGCACTGAGAGTTTGTTCTTTCTCAGTAACGGGCCAAAGGGAATTTCCCTTGAGGCCATAGATTTGGGCTGCAGGAAGGATAGGAAAGAATAAAAAGTCTTGGTCCCCTTCTCATTCAGATTGTTTATGCTTTATAGATCTGCCTGATTATGTGTATATACCTCTCCACTCTAAAATATATTGCTGCTATACTCTTCAGCCTGCAGTTTTGTGATGTGATATCGACCAGTTCATCATGGAAAACTCAAGTCTTATAGTCACCTGATACCTCATGGCAAGTCATAGTCTCTAGCAGGACTCATTAACAAGCAACAAGCTATCCAAAGGAGTACGGTTATCAACAGACGAAGGCACGGCTTTGCTCTACCCCTTAGGTTCTTCCCTATGACTCTCCTTTCAGGGATGGCCTGGGGCCATTAAGGTGGTCTTAATTACTGTAGATTTCTCCTTGAGCCCCATCAAATCTAGTGGACCAGGGGGCAGGAATGTTCACGTCACAGCCACTGCAAACTAGCAGTCTGTGGTTATTCCATCACTGGGCTGGAGAAGCACATTTCCAAAGAGCCCAGGGCTACGGCCTGATGGGAGCATGTAGGTCCCATGAACTATCCCTCTAGACTTTTGCAGGGTTTTCAATATCGGTAAATTTCCTTTGTTTTAGCCCCCACTCACTATAAATATATCTGTATCAGTGCTCAAGAAAAAAGAAGCAGCCTGCAGAGAAACCAGGGACGCCGCTGTCAGACCCTCCCAAAATGTTGCCATTAAATATAATGATGCTCTTAGTTGTTTAAAATAAGCAACTCTTAGTTGTTTAAAATAAATAACTCTTAGTTGTCTAAAAGACTCTTCATTTTAGAACGGTTTTAGATTTATAGAAAGATTGCAAAAATTATATAACTTATAGTACAATGTTATAATAGTAGAGTGCATTACTATTAATTAATTGTATACTCATTAGGGAATAGTATATTAGTGAATAGTATCATAATACTATTATTAACAATACCAACTAGTTTATTTTTGTGCATAAGTACGGTACACGCGTTGCAATGGGTAGATTTCTTTTTCCTTAATGTCTCTTTCCCTGTTCTAGGACCCCAATCAGGGCGCCATATTAGGTTGTCATGCCTCCTTAGGTACCTCTTGGCTGTGTAATCATGATTACACTGGGGATATGGATTTGGGGAAGGAATACCAGAGGAAAGTTGCCATCTCCATCCCATCATATCAAAGGTATCCATTAGCAATGTGAGATATCTCCACATGAACCACAATCTTTGGAAGGAAGTCACTATGTCCAACCCACATTTAAGGAGTGAGGAGTTACATTCCACCTGTCGGAGGGCAGAGTATCAACTTAAAGTTTTCGGAATTCTTCTGTATAGGAGATTAGACTGCTCACTCTCACTTACTTACTTATTCCATCATTTATATCAATGTGAACTTATGGATATTTGTTTTATACTTCGAATTATAATCCAATACTATTTTATATCTTTATTTGCTCAAATTTTCCAGCTCTAGCTATTGGAGATTTTCAGTTGTCTCCTGTGTCCCTTTGAAATGTTTTCATTGTGTTGAGATTTATTTTGCTTGTTTTTGTCTGCGTGTGTGAGTTGTTTTGTTGTTACTATTGTTTTATTTGGTTTTGATCACTTTCTAACTTTTTGGCCCAATTCTGACTCATCTTATGCATTCCTTTCTCCAGTCCTGGACTAAGCCATTTCTCCTAGGATGCTTGCTTCCTTTAATTGGAGAATGGTATTTAGAAACCAAGCTCCAGGCACTAGGTGTGCTCACTGCAACTGGGGGGTTGTTGTTTCTAGCCTCACTCAGCTGACAGAGCTATGTCTACACAAACCCACATATATAAATATATCTGCACAAACATCTGTCACTGTTTCTTTTTTCTTTTTTTTTTTAAAGATTTTATTTATTTATTTAACAGAGAGATCATAAGCAGGCAGAGAGAGGGGGAAGCAGGCTCCCTGCTGAGCAGAGAGCCTGATGCGGGGCTTGATCCCAGGACCCCGAGTTCATGACCTGAGCCGAAGGCAGAGGCTTAACCCATTGAGCCCCCCAGGTGCCCCATCAATATTTCTATAGATAACTGTTGCATCTGTAATCTCAACAAGAGCTCATACTGATGGTTTCAAGTCTAATCCATTACAACTTCTAATCCATGGATCATTTTGGCCTCTTCTCCTTTCTTACCTGGAACACAACTCCAACCATGAGACACTTGTCTCCAACCGGGTACCATCCATTTACATATCCAATTCCAGTATACATGTTTGACAGTATCAGGATTATTCAAGCATACCTTCTTGGGAAACAGCCTTATCCACTAAAGCACAATGGTTATATAAAATTACTTTTGCCTTTACTCTGACAGACTCCATTCATTTCCAGAGTAACTTGGTCAGCGTCTTACTCCCCTTCCTGCTTCAGCAAGATGGTTTCATGCATTTGTAGTATTACAGGCTGTAATTGTTTGTTTATAACTGTATAATTAGACTGCTGTGTGGTATTCTGCTTTGACCCTATGTTCCCAGATGTTTCAAGTGATTTGTTTGATTTAATTTTTTCATACGCTACGGCTCACTCATTGGGCTATAAATATCTGTAAGTTTCCACCAACACATAATGTCATGGATTCATCATTACAGTAGCCTACAGAATAGTGTCACCATCCTAAAAATCCCCTGTACTCCACCTAGTCAACACTTTCCTTCTCCCCTAATTCCACTTGCCCTAAATCTCTAACAACCCTTGATTAGTTTACTGCCGCAGTGGTTTTGATTTCTTAATGTTGCGTCATTCAATCATGTAATCTGAAGCTTTTCAGACTGGCTTTTTTTTGTGCATTGAAGATTCCACCATGTCTTTTATAACAGCTGTTTCTTTCTTCTTCTTCTTCTTTTTTTTTTTTTTTTTTGCTGAATGATATTCCATTCTATCGATGATCAACAGCTTTTTATCCATTCGTCTACTGGAAGACATCTTGCTTGCTTCCAGTTTTTGGTGATTATCCATGAAATTGCTATAAACACCCTCATGCAAGTTTTTGCATAGACATGAGTATTCAGATCACTTGGATAAATACCTGGGTGTGGCTGCTGGCTGTACTGTAAGGCTGTGTCAAGCTGTATACGAAACTGCAAGACTGTCTTGCAAAACAGCCACTCCATTTGCATTTCTACAAAAATGAAAGAGATTGCCTGTTGCTCCACATCCTACGTAGCATATGGTATTGTCAGTTTTTTGGATTTGGGCTATTCTGATAAGTGGTAGTGGTATTATAGTGTTATTTCAATTTGCAGTTCTCTAAGAACAAATGATACTGAGGATCTCTTATGCATATTTGTCATCTATATGTTGTCTTTGGTGAGGTGTCTTCTTAGGTCTTTTGTCCGTTATTTAAGTGGGTTGTTTGATTTCCTATTGTTGAGTTGTAAGAACTTTTTATATATTGTGGCTATAAGACATTATTAGATACTTGCAAATATTTTCTCCCCAACTGTGGCTTGTCTTTTCACTCTTTGAAAATTTTTTTTTCATAGAACTGATGTTTTTAATTTTAATAACATCCAATGAATCCATACTTTTCATCTTATA
>CM053614.1:86529579-86546921 GCA_028646535.1 Procyon lotor | reverse complement strand
ATGTGGGCATATCGTATTCTGTAATTGTAGACCAAGCACACAAAAACAAGGGGGCCTGAACACGTGTCAGACTAGAGAATATTTGAAGGAGAGTCAACTTGCCCCAAGGAACAAATTGTGAAAGAAATTTCATTCTTTTTCTGTCACGTCAACACATTTCAAAGCTTTGAGTCATAGACATGAATTACTCTTAAGGAAATACAATTAAGTTAGAGATTAAGAGCAAACAGATAAAGAAGAAAAAAAGTAGGTATACCTTTGAAAAATTTAAATACCATTTTCCACAACTCATAAATCAAAGAAGAAATCAAAAGCAGTTTGAAAATATTTATATTTGAAAGAAAAATCAACATTAATCCCTACCCAATGAAATGAAAACTCATACTCATGGCTGCTGAAGTCATTAATGTGAAGAAAGCCTGACAAAAATGGGTAAACATCTTGCGAACATGAAAAAGAACCGAAATAACCTAAGGAAATGAACAGAAGTGGGTAAGAGCAGAAACTAGAGAAATAAAAAAAAAAAAATACACTCACAGATGCCAAAGGTATTTATTTATACTAGTAATATAGCCAAACTTAAGGTTAGTGACCAGACTTAACATGACAGAACTATACACTTAAAAATGGTTTAAAATGTTAAAAAAAAAAAATAAATCAATGAGGAAAGAATAACACCAGGGCAAAAAAAAAAAAAAAAATGGGATAACACAGAGAAAAAGTCTGTCATGATGCCTTAGGTAGAGTAAGAATTCAAGGGGTGCCTGGGTGGCTCAGTGGGTTAAAGCCTCTGCCTTCAGCCCAGGTCATAATCTCAGGGTCCTGGGATCAAGCCCCACATCGGGCTCTCTGCTCATCGGGGAGCCTGTTTCCCTCTCTCTCTGCCTGCCTCTCTGCCCACTTGTGATCTCTCTCCTCTCTGTCAAATAAATAAAAGCTTTAAAAAAGAGAGAGAGAAAAAAAAAGAGTAAGAATTCAAGAAATCATGCATAAAAAAGTAGGAAACACAGGGAAACAATTTGAAGAACGAAAAAATGTTAACTAAAAATGTAGCACAGAATAAGAAATAAGTGCATTATAGCGGTGCCTGGGTCAGTTGATTGAATGTCTGACTCTTCCGCCCCTCCCCACCATGTGATCTCTCTCCCCCCCTCTCTCAAATCAATAAATAAATATAAAAAGAAGAAGTGTATTATAATCAACTTAATAGCAATAAATTTGAAAACAAAGAATGTATTGATAAATTCCTAGGGAAAAAATTATCTTATGGTCTCACGTGCTGAGCATAAAGAAAAACGTGGAGGACATTGGGAAAAGGAAAGGAAGGGGGAATGGGGGGAATCAGATGGGGAGATGAACCATGATAGACTCTGGACTCTGAGCAACAAACTGAGGGTTTTGGAGGGGAGGAGGTGGGGGGTTTGTGTGAGCCTGGTGGTGGGTAATGAGGAGGGTACATATTGCATGGAGCACTGGGTGTGGTGCATGAACAATGAATCTCGGAACACTGAAAAAATAAAATAAACATATTTGGGGAAAAAAATGGAACATACCAAAATTACTTCTCAAAGAAATATAGGAATAATTATTAACCAAGTCCAGACAATTTTATGACTTTGTTGGTAAATTTTACCAATCATTCAAGAAATAGATAATTCCAAAGTTACATAATTGTAGGATACACACAAAAAAGCAACACTCTTCAACATATCCTATAAGGATAGAAGTACAATAATATTTATATAGATGCAAACAACAAAATATTGTATTTAACAAAATACAAACAACAAAATCTAGCAAATATAAAAGTACGATATATAAAGGAAAATAATATATAGTAAATGCCAATATGTGATACATGGCAAAGGAATCTCGGGAATTCACAGTTGGCAAATATCAGAAAACTAGTGAAATTCATCACATTTTTGCAGGACCATTCTTCAGAGAGTTCAACATAGGATCCCATGGTCGGTATTTAAACAAGTGTATGCGCACATAACCTCACAGCAGCCTGATTCGCCATAGTCCAAAGGTGGAAAGAACCCAAACAATGGGAAATTATTCCCCGTGAAAAGGAGAAAATAACTGATACACAGTAACATGTGGATGAATGTCAAACATGCTAAGTGAAAGATGCTATACTTTAAAATGGTTACTTTTGGGGCACCTGGGTGGCTCAGTGGGTTAAAGACTCTGCCTTCAGCTCAGGTCATGCTCTCGGGGTCCTGGGATCGAGCCCCACATCAGGCTCTCTGCTCAGCGGGGACCCTGCTTCCCCCTCTCTCTCTGCCTGCCTCTCTGCCTGCTTGTGATCTCTCTCTCTCCCTCTAATAAATAAATAATCTTAAAAAAATAAATTAGTATTTAAAAAAATAAAATAAAATGGTTACTTTTAATGTTCTACGAATTTCAACTAAAAAACAAAGAGGGACACCTGGATGGTTCAGTTGACCAAGAGACCCAGCGTGTGACTCTTGATCTCAGGGTTGTGAGTTCAAGCCCAGCTGGGTGTAGAGATGACTTAAAACGAAATCAAATAAATTAAATTCACAAAAACCAAAACCAAACCAAAACAAACACACAGTACTTCAAGAGAAGAATTAGCCGTTGTCAAGGTGAAGGTTCGTTGCAGGAAGTGGGGGCTGTCTTGTGAGTATAAAGAGACAGCAGAGTGATATCTACATGTTTCTGGATCAGTTTCCTGTCTTGATCATGGTTGCTACAGGAAGCCACGATGTGCTAAGATGGTACACTACATCATATTAGTTCCTGGATTTGATATTTTTCTATAGTTCTGTAAAACGTAACCCCTGGAAAAACGGAGAGAAAGGTAGAGGGGACCACTTATACTATATTTGCAACTTCCTATGAATCTATAATTGCTTCAAACTAAAAAGTTAGAAAAAGAGTTTGATACACTGAATACATTAAAATTAAGATCTTCTGTTAAGGGGCACCTGGGGGGCTCAGTCAGTTCAGTGTTGCCTTTGGCTCAGGTCATGACCTCGGGTCCTGAAATTGAGCCCTGCGTCAGGCTCCCTGCTCAACAGAAAGTCTGCTTCTCCCTCCGTCCCTCTCCTCTCCCCCATTCATGCTCTCTCTCACTCTCTCCCTCTCTCTGTCTCAAAATAAGTAAATAAAATCTTCAAAAAAAAAATATTCTGTTAAAAAAATAAAAAACGTAAAGAGTGAAACGTTAAACCCAGAATTTGGTAAAGATATTGCCTATATGTTGACTATATATATACAGTCAACAAAATACAATATAAAACACATATGGCATAAGCTTACAACTCGATAATCAGAACAACGATCAAAAAATCGAGCAAACTACTTAAACAGGTATTTCAGTGGAGAGAAGACATGAATGACAAAAAATACGTATATGAAGATAAACTCAACTTTATTAGAATTTGTTGTGAGTTAATTCAACCATGATTAAGTCATTTAAATCCTCTAGTGATGGAGGGAGCTGTGGATGAAGGGAATTTATAGCCACTGTCAGTGGGTACGGAAATGGGACCACCAGTCTGACAACAGTTTGGTGAACTTCAATAAAGTTGAAGACTTGTATATCCCGCAACCCAGTATGTTCTTTCCAAATCATACACCTTAGGGGGCGCCTCGGTGGCTCAGTCGTTGAGTGTCTGCCTTCAGCCCAGGTCAGATCCCAGGGTCCTGGGATCGAGCCCCGCATCGGGCTCCCTGCTCTGCAGAAAGCCTGCTTCTCCCGCTACCACTCCCTCTGCTTGTGTTCCCTCTCTCGCTGTGTTTCTCGCTGTCAAATAAATAAAATCTTTAAAAAAAAAAAAAATCCTACACCTTAGGAAACCTCGTGTAGGTGGGCACCAGAAAATAATACAATACTGTTCGCTGCTAACTGATGGTCATAGAAAAAAAAAAAAGTGGAAACAAAGAAAATGTCCAATAACAGGAGAATTTGGAGGAACACTGTTTGGTACTTTCTTACAACAAAATTATGTGGAAGACTAAGGCTGAATACACCATGATTACATTTTCACACAGTGGATGCTCCTCGGGAGGAAAAAATCCACAGGGTAATACATTTATGTAAAATTCCAAAACCTGTTACGTTAAGTCAAATGTGGATGATGGAGATAAAACCACACAGAAACAAAATAGTGAGATTCATGGTGTGTAGGGTAGAGATCTCCTCCCTGGGGTCAGAGGAGAAGGAGGAGGATACAGATCAAGAGGAAAGAGCTTCCCAGGGAACTCATTCTGTTTGTGCTCTTAAGGAAGGTGATAAAAATCTGGATGTTCGGATTACTGTACACTTTACTGGATATTAGTAAAAAATAAATAAGTAAATAAATAAAGTTAACCTGAGCCGTCAGTTGGCCGTTTCCCCACTCAAGGAGAAGGCCACTCCAGCCCTTCTATTCCCTGTGCTCACACCATACCACTGGCTCCCAACCCCTTTCTCTTCATATTCCTCCTTTTCATCTTTCCCTCCCTTTACTTCATCCTGCAAAGTAGGAAACAGCTTTCCCCAATTCCCCATGGCAAACTCACGGCAGAGCCCCCCTTTACATATTCAAATCCAACATGGTGTACACAGAGGCGACACTCAAAGCCTTTCACCCTGCGGTGGACTAATCACTGACCGATTAGCATGACCATGGAGCTCAGTCAGCAGGGACACTGTCCACAAACACCTGCACCTTAGCCGTAGTGCAAAGGACATCTAGTCAACCAGGTACAGCACTGACATGGAAATTGGCTTTTTGTGGGTTGTGCTTTTTTTGTGGGTGTCACCCCAAATGGGTGGGCACGTACACGTCTATAGTTTTGCTGAGGCCTGATTTCGAATGCTTTGCTCAGTTGGGCTAAGTGCAAGCAAACCCCTAACTAAGAAATGCATCCAGCCCAACACTCAGATATGTTAACTACTGGATTGTTTCCACTTGGAATGGAACAACATCTTGGAGGAATTCCTATATTTGAAGAACTCTACATATCTGGCATTTCCTAAGCCTTGACCCAAATCCTCCCCACCGCAGACCTTCCATCCACACAAGACCATATAATTGACAACAAATCAAAACATTATTACAGCATTCACTATATGAATAGCACAATTATCTTTTTGTCCTCTCAACACCTGTGCAGGTAAGCCATCCCAAGACAACGGCCGACTCCCATTTTTCTCTTTATTCCGGTACCGCTCGTAATGTCTAGACTAAATGTGAGTTGCTAATAAACTCTGGAGTTTATTAGTTAAAAATCAGAACAAGGCTTTTAGTCCTTGCAAGCACTGAAGGTATTTAAGGATGATCTGTGTTTGATGTCTTTGTTTTATCTTTTCCTTGACAGGAAAACAATTAAGAGAGAAGGGGCATTTTATAGCGCTGCCAAACTGGCGGCTGTGTAGACATTTCTCATCTCTGCTTTGGAAGGGAAACGATTTATGGTTCATGTGAGTCCATCTATAAATGGTGTTTGTCAGATAACACTCTGCGGAAATCAGAACACTCATATAGGGGGACAGAAATCGTCATACGGATTACTCAATGAGAAACAAGGTTTCAAACTGCAGAGCTGTTTCCGGGGCATAGGGGTGCAGGGTGCTTGGCTCTGGGGATCCCAAAAGACCAGGTTCACCACTCGTCACTGACAAAATCTCCAGGCAGAGAAATAAGTGATGGGGAAGCAGAAAGGAATTTATTCCAATGAGGCCAACACTGGGAAGACAGTGGGCTAGAGTCTCAAAGATGGTCTCCGAGGTGCCAAAGACACTTCCGGGTTGATACAAGGAAAATGTGGGTCAAAGGTCAGTGGGTGCAGGCAAGTAGGCAGTAAAGGTCAGGTCCATCAATGTCTTGGGGTCAACTGGGTTAGGGTAGTCCTTATTGCTGGAGGAGATAGTTTCGGTTCCCATCAGGGGATGTTTTCCCTGCAGGGTCTTTTGCCTGAGTTGAGAGATCAATCATGTACAATGAGAATCTCGGGAAATACAGAAAATGTAAAATGTTCATCTACATGATTATATATTTGTCATGATTTCACCTACAGCTTTTATTCTAAAAAATATTTTCTCGTCATATCTGCTAAGTGTGCATATACCACTTCTAATATATAATTACTTTAAACTCTTTTGTTGGGGGGGCACCTGAGTGGCTCTGTTGGTTAGGCATCTGTCTTTGGCTCAAGTCACGAGCCCAGAGTCCTAGGATCAAGCCCCTATTTCTCCCTCTTCCTCTGCCTGCCACTCCCCCTGCTTGTGCTCTCTTTATCAAATAAATAAATAAAAATCTTTAAAAAATAAAATACAACTCTTTTCACGTTCACAGACAGGGAGACCCAGTATTATCAAGATTCAGTCCTTCCCAGCTTGATCTAGACATTGGATGGAATCCCAATCACAACCCCAGCAAGTTATTTTGCGGATGTTGAAAGAATTATTCTAAAGTTTATATGGAGAAGTGAAAAACTCAGAAGAGCCAACATAATATTGAAGGAGAAGAATAAAGTTGGAGGACTGACAGTCCTGACTTCAAGATTTACCAGAAAGCTATAGTGATCAAGACAGTGTGGGATTAATGAAAGAATAAGTGAATAGATCAATGAGACAGAGGAGAAGCTCAGAAATAGACCCCCATAAATAAAATCCACAGATGTTTGACAAAGGAGCAATGACATCACAATGGAACAAACAAATGATGCTGGAACAACCAGTCATCCACATGCAAAAAAAATAATAATAATTTAGACACAGACCTTACACCCTTCACAAAAGCAAACTGAAAGTGGACCACAGACCTAAATGTAAGACAAAAATACTATAAAAATCCAAGAAGATGACACGGAAGAAAACCACCATGACCCGGGATGATGAATCCTAGATACAACACCATAGGCAGGTGTCTACGCAAAATGAACAAACGTTTTGGAATCTCTAAGAGTAAGAAAGAGAGTATTATTTGTGCCCAAGTTAGGACAGCTGCCTAAAAACACACTTTCTATGGGGAAGGGAGCATTCCCGAGAATGAATAGGTTTTACAACATTATATACTTTTACATCTTGTAAAAGTCCAAAAGATTGGAGACTAACATATAGGCAGGAATCACCAATTTTATCATAAAGGAAAGCAAAGAGTAGGAGTGCTGACCTTATCTCAAGGACAAGATGGTTTTCCTTCAGGCTACTCAAGCACAAAGCACACGGACAAGGCATGTGTGGAGGGCCATAAATCAGGCTGTTGGTTCGAACAAAGTTTATATAAAGTCGTGTTGACTTAGAAAGAAATCTAAAGTGGCCTCCCTTGTATGTCAGCCCTTTGGAGAGTTTTTCTCTCCTCACAAGGTCCATGAAAGAAGTCAGTCACAAGCTGAAGCTCATTAAAATTTACGACTTCGGCTCTGTGGAAGACAATGTCAACAGAATGAGGAGACAAACCACACACCGAGACAGAAAATGTTTCCAAAAGATACCAGAGAGACGACTTATACAAAATATACAAAGAATTTCTAAAACTCAACAACAAGAAAACAAACAATTCAATTAAAAAATGGGCCGAAGACCTTAATGGACACCTCACCACAGACACATAGGTGACAAAGAAGCACATGAAAAGTTAATTTGATCGTGTCATCAGGGAAACGCAGATTAAAACCTCAATGAGACTCCACTGCACACCTATGAAAATGGCCCAAATCCAGAACACAGGTGACAGCCATTACTGGCTGGAATTTGGAGCAATAGGAACTCTCTTGTAGCTCGAGGGAGGATGCAAAATGGCACAGCCACTTTGGAAGAGAGTTTGGTGGTTTCTTACAAAACTAAAGATAGTATTACTGTATGATCCGGCCATCTCATTCTTTGGTATTTTTCCCAAAGGAGTGGAAAGCTTACGTCCATGCCAAAATCTGCACACAGGTTTGTACCTAACTGCTAAGATGTGGAGGCACTCAAGATGTCCGTCAGTCGCTGAATGGATACGAAATATCACTCAGCAATAAAAGAAATGAGCCATCAAGTGACAGAAAGACATGAAAGAAACCCTGAATGCATATTAGTACATGAAAGAAGCCAATCGAAAGAAGCCATACGTACTGTATGATTTTGACAATCTGACATTTTAGAAGAGGCAAAAGTAGGGAGATCCTAGGTGGAGCACAGAGGATTTTTAGAGCAGTGAACTTGAATGGATTCATTTGATATTCATTTGCCTAAACTCACAGAATGGGCAAAACCAAGAGAGAATCCTCATGTCAACTAGAACTTTGAGGGAGTTTGATGCGTCAATGGAGTTTCATCATGACAAATGTACCACTCCGGCGCCAAATGTTGATGAGTGGGATGTACCGGAATTCTCTATCCTTTCCCCTCGATTTCTCTGCGAATATAAAACCTCTATAACAAAACCAGTCTTAAGGAAATACTTTTGAAATACATAACTACTTCATTTCTTTACATTTTGTTTCCAACTGTGTATTCATTCCTTTGTGGCGTTCTAGTTATTCTTTGTTGATATATCAAGGCCTTGTGTATATCAAAACCTATTTGAAGAATTTCTGTATCCTTGGTTGTCTGGGATTTTTTTAATTGTTTTAGGTGTTATCCATGCGTCACTGTCGTAGCCCATTGTCTTCAGTCTCAGAATGTGCTCTGTAAGGGTTGGAGGTGGGACACGTTCATTTATTCGCGGGGACCTTTAGCTCGGCTTCTGGGTCTAGATGGAAGATGAAAAGCAGCCATGCAAATTTGCTTCTTCCACATCCACTTGAAAAAGAAAGGTTAATTTGAAAAGAGACATAAACTCACAGGAACAGTGACACAAGGGGAGGAGAGAGAAAAGGAGACGTGCAGAGCTAGGGAAAGATGATGAGGTGGGAGCCGACCCAGCAGAACAGACAAGCAGGAAGCGCCTGGATTTATACTGCAAACTCCTGAAAGTGACAACGTCCTCCCTCCTTAAGTGGATCTACTCTAGGAAGGGGGCTAGATACACAGGAGGGAGGCACAGAGCCCGGTGGTCCTCCGCAGAGACTGGCCCCCCTCCACCCTGCGGCTGAAGGTAGGGTAGGTCCATCACTGCAAAAACCTCCAGCCCCAAGGGACTAGCCGTGGGTACCCCACCGAGTGGGCAGAGCACACGGGGGCCAGATGCAGCTGCCCCGTACCAGGGCCAGGAGTCCTCGTCCCCAACGCTCAGGGGTGACCAGCAAACCACAGCCTCTGGGACCTTCCCCACAACGGCTGTTCACGGCTCGGGGTCTCGGTAGGACACTGAGCAAAGGATGCTTCCACAGCCTGGCAGGCTTGTGGAGCTCCTGTGCTGGTCCCCACGGTCAGCGGCCGAGTGGAGGACCTCGCGCAGACCCGGTCCCACAGCCCAAACCAGGAACCCAGGGGGCCCAAGGACTGTGGGCAGCATCGTATCCACCGACCTTGGAGGAGCTGGGATCCCGCAGAGGCCAAGTACCCTTGCCTTCTGCACGGAAGAAAGAACTGTGCTCTGAACACAACAGCTCTCTCTGCAGGGCCCTGCAGGCCAGTACAAGACCCAGCGTCAGAGGACAATTCCGAGGGGCTTCAGCGCCCCCCGCTAAGTGATCTGCACCAGTGGACAGCATCCAGAGAGACCCCATGAAGTGGGGTCTCTGGTGCAATCCCCGTTCCCTGAAGTCACTCAGGTCCTATAGAGCATCAGTCCCCATTAGTAAGGAAAGCTCAGGTGGTCCCCCTGCCATGCAGGGACCCAGTGCCTGGGGAGCAAGCGGGGTCCGTGGGGAGGTGAGGCAGGGGGACGTGCCTTTCCATTCATGCTGGCACACTTCGGGATTCACCAGATGCA
The DNA here is from genome assembly GCA_028646535.1 of Procyon lotor. Taxonomy (NCBI): domain Eukaryota; kingdom Metazoa; phylum Chordata; class Mammalia; order Carnivora; family Procyonidae; genus Procyon; species Procyon lotor. Next base: position 86,537,100 of record CM053614.1, on the reverse strand, counting down.
ACTCAGAGGCCTTTTTAAAGGGATTTTTTTTTTTTTTTTTTTTTTGGATATCAGATACTCTGACTTCTTAAGTATGCATTTCAGTATTTCTCAGGAAAAACTAGGATGAGTGTATTTCTTGGGATGTTTGAAGCATTTTCAAATCGTGGGTCCACTTCATGAACTTATTTCTAACACATGAACCCAAAATCAAGTTCACCTGTATTTTAAAAGTATTTGCCAGAAATCCATTAGATAAAAACTTGTCCTACGTATGAAACTAGTGAGCGCATGCATTTTATGAGATACTGGTCAAGATTGGTGCCAACATATGATTAAATAAAGTTCCAGAGGATTTACAATTGTCATTAACACTGAAAATATATGAATATTTAATTTTAGATTGTAGAGTGTTTGGGCATTTATGCAAATACGGTGAGTCATCGATTACTGGCTAATGCTCCTTCTTGTAATGTTTCAGACCTTCTTCCTCCCTGCAATGTCATAGAGAACTTCAGTGGTTTTCATCAATTTAATATGCGAAACAACATACCAGCGACCGACCTAAAGGTGGATGCAGTAAATAAATCACAGAAATGTTCACGTAATGTATAAATAAATTGGTTAAAGGAAGAAAATACGGGGAGAATGGCCTGGAGAAACACGTCTGGAAGCCAAGTGACTTCAGCCAAAAATCCTGCGGGTGTGTCTCTGATCTTGCCTACTGATTTGTTGTGTTTGTACTTGTGGTCAGTGCCCTTGGGAGCAAAAGTGTCACCCTGCATGGGCTCCGAAGGCGGAGATGGGCAGTGCCTTTCCTGCCTGTGGCCCTGAACCCACCCAGGTCTCCCTTCCTCGTTCTGATGAAGCCAGGAAAAGAGCTTCATGTTGGAGAATGTCCTTAAAATGTGTAAAAGATGTGTTATTTAGAATAAAAAGCAACCTTTTAAGATTAGAAGAAGGAGGAGGAAGAGCTAAAGGAGGAGGCGACAAAGAAGAGGAAAAAAAGGGGAAGGAGAAGAATTTTATGACTGAGTCAAGGCATGCTGTGTAATAAGGCGGCATGCACGTTCTTATCTTATCTACATATCTGGGCACCTCCCCGAAGTCTGGAAATGCGCTGGGGGATTCTCAGCTCTACTGGGAGTGCAGGGGCTGTGCCTGCCACTGGGGGGGGGGGGTCCAGTGACCCTGCAGGCTAACCGCTGGATGCAGAAATCTCGCCCCCCCCCACCCCACCAGGACCTCCCAGAATAATGAATGGGGATAAGGCCCTTGCCTCCCCAGCAAGAGATGGAAATGCTCTTCTCTGGGTAATTCAGCTAACTCCATAGGAAAGACCTAAAGATAGTGTCAGTAATGACCCTCTCAAACAGCTCTAACTAGTTGAGGTCAAAATTAACAAGCCCTACTCATTTCAGAGCTTCCAATTAGCTTTTAATCCCCTACTCTTAATTACGAGAGGACAGCCATGTATTACTATGTATCAGAAGAAAGTTCCTATGAGGGAAAGGAGAGGCTTCCTGAAATAATCAGGGAAAAAAAGCAATTTGGAGGAAGTAGAGATCATGCTGGCTGAAGAAAACTAAAACAAAACAAAATTAACATGCTCAAGGAAGAAAAGACCTATGCTGTAAGGGAAGTAATTATATATAAATTATATATAATTAATATATATTAATATATTTTATATATTATATATAATATTTATTTTATATATTATTTAATATAATAATATATTTTTATATAATATATATTATTTATATAATAAATAATATTTATATATTATTTAACATAATAATTATTATATATAATAATAAATATTACATATAATATATAAAAGTAATTATATATAAATAAGAGGTATATGTAAATATATATGAGTTATCTTATATATGCATTATTTATTATATATAGTTCTTATATATTGATAATTATTAACTAATATATAATTCTTAATAAATAAGAATTCCTAATAAATCAGTATTATATATACCAATGCATAATATTTAATTCTTAATATATAAGAATTTTTCTTTTTTCTTTTTCTTTTCTTTTTTACTTTTTATTATTTCTTTCTCTTTTTTAAGAATTTTTATATATATTTATGTATATTCTTATATAAATAATTTTTTTAAATATGAATACAATTCTTATACATAATAATTCTTAGTAAAGAAAATTATATATATACATACATATTTGACATACATATTCTGTATATTTATGTCATATATACTACATTCAGCAGAGTGAAGAATTCATAAAAACTGAAGACACGATCGCATGTATATAAAACTGAGCAGTAGAATGTACAAGGAAAGTCAAGGAAATCAGTGGAAATTATTGGAAAGACAAAAACATGGAAGATACAAAAGGTTAGGAAATGTGTTTTCGGGACAGAAGCTCCAACAGCCCAGTAAAAGGAGTTCCAGGAAAAGATAACCAGGGAAACAAAGTCAAGACAACCATCAGTGAAGTAATTCAAGGAACCTTCCAAGAACAAAAGGACATGAAGAGTTCAGTTTAAAGGCCTTGTTTCTAGTTCCCAATTAAGATCTAAGAAGCTGGGGAGCATTACTCCAAACCTCACTGCAAGAAAAAAAAGGATAATGTACAAAATCAGACTTGTTCTTGAAGCCAGCAGAGAGCCGAGACTGGGAGATAAAATCTTGAAGACAGACTTCTCACCAGAAACCTTCCAAGTGAGAGGAAATGAGGGATATGCTTAAAGTGCTCAAGAGAAAAATGGGGAACCCAGAATTCAATGAATTCTACTGAAAATACCTTTCAATAAAAGGTAAAATAAAGATTTTTTTTTTCAATAAAAATAAAGACTTTTTCGGGGAGCAAAAGCTTAGGAAAGCCATTAGCAGCCGACTTGCACTGTAAGGGTCAGTCATAGAAGCTCTTCAGGCGAGGGCACGGGGTGTCAGGCAGAAACGCAGATCTGTGCAGAGATGTAAATGTGCTGTGCGTGACATCCACGAAGGTACACAGAGATCTACTGCTTCTTGTTCTTAATTGCTCTAAAATATGAGGAGCTGTGGAAAACCAACAGAGGCACAACACATTCTCTGTTTACATCATATGCCAAACGTATGACAAAGCATCACAAATAATGGGAGGAAGAAGCTGGATGAATCCAAAGAGAGATCTTTACATGTCAGAAGAAGTAGTATAATATTTGAAGATTGGATGTGATTAATTCAAAAATGTATAATCTAAATCTCCCCGCAAATCACCCAAAAATAGATATTAACAATGAAGACCAAATGATAACCCAAAAGTGAATATAAAAGGGAATCATAAAAAAATACTGAATTAGGGGGTCCTGGCTGGCTCAGTCGGTGAAACATGGGACTCTCTATATTAAGGCTGCAAGTTCAAGTTCCAATGTCGGGTGTAGAGATTACTTCAAAATAAAATCTTTAAAAAAATACTGAATTAGTGTAATGAAGGAAAAAGAGAAAAAGTGATAAAGTGAAGAAACAGAACAAATAAAAAAGGACTAGCAAGAAAACAGATCTTAATGCAGCCAGGTCAAAAACCACATGAAATATAAATGTTCTAAGGACAGCATTTAAAAGCAGAGATGACCAGAATGGATACAATAGTAAGGCCCAAATATATGATGTCTCTGAGAGATCTACTTTAAATATAAAGACATAGAGGTGCCTGGCTGGCTCAGTCAGCCTTGACCCCCGTGTTGTGAGTCTGAGCCCCATGTTGAGCAGAGACATAAATAAACAAACCTGGATGGGTAAAATCTAAAGGATGCAAAAAAGATATATTATTCAAATCAAAAGAAAAATGGAGCATCTATATGAATATTAGACATCGTAACTTTATTTTTTTTTAGATTTTATTTCTTTATTTGACAGAGAGAGTATAAGTAGGCTGGGTGGCAGGCAGAGGGAGAGAGAGAAGCAGACTCCCCGCTGAGCAGAGAGCCAGACATGGGACTGGATCCCAGGACTCTGGGATCATGACCTGAACCGAAGGCAGACACTCAACCAACTGAGCCACCCAGGTGTCCATGACATTGTAACTTTAAAACAAGTAATACTACCAGGGACAAAGAGGGTCATTGCATAATTTTTTTGTAGCAACAATGCTTCAAAATACACAAAATAAAAGGAGAAATACAGAAATCCACAATTATAAGTGGAGACTTCAACATTCCTTTCTCAGTAATCAATGTAACAGAAAATATGTAGATAGAATGGAGCCAAATGACACTATTAACCAATTTGACCTAATTGACATTTCTGGAACATTCCAGCAATACGAGATATACATTCTTTATAAGTGCACATGGTACAATCACCAAAATAGACCTTTTTTGGCCAAAAAAAAACACCCCAACTCTTAACAAATTGAAGATACTGAAATTATACCAAAAATGTTCTTGGAACAGAGTAAGAATAAAGTGGAAACAGAGAAATATATCTGGAAAAATCCTCAAATATTTGGAAATTAACAAAACACTTCAATAACCTATAATGAGATAATTAATAAGAAATATTTTTAATTTAACAGAAATAAAATCACAGCACATGGAAATTGGTGGAATGCAGCTAAACCAGTGCTTAAGGGAAAATTTATAGCATTAAATGCTTACATTGCAGAGGAAGGATGGTCTCAAATCAATTATCTAAATTATCATATTGAGAAACCAAAAAAAAAAAAAAAAACCAATAAAGTAAATCTAAAGCAAGGAGGAAGAAAAAAAGAATTAAGAACCACAATCGATATAATTTAAATAGAAAAGCAGTAGGAAAAAATGTCAGTGAAACAAAAAACTGCCTCTTTGAGAGAAGTCAATAAAATTATACAACCTCTAATCAGAATGACCAATAAAAAATATAGAAGAAATAAATTATAAGCATTAGGAATAAGAGCAGTGACATCTCTCTACACACTCCACATTCCTTAAAGGAATAATAAGGGAAATGTTGGAACAACGCTCTACCCAGGAATCCAACAGCTTAGAAGAAATAGAAAATTCTTTAAAAGAATTGTCTGAATTGTCTTTTATCTATTAATGAAATTAATTTGACGTTTAGTAATCTTCCAGCCCAGAAAACGACAGAGGCCAGTGCCTCTGCTGTCCAGTTCAGGCAAACCCTTAAGGAAGAAAAAACACCAAAAGTGGTCCAACTCAACCAGAACACGAAAGGGCAGAACAGAGTTGGTGATGCGTGTCTTACTCTCCTACCAAAACCCGACAAAGATCCTACAAATCCAGGACCATCACGTAATACCATTTGTGAACACAGATGCCAACATTCTCAATAAATCCTCATAAATAAAACCCAGAAACACGTACCAAGGATTCATGCATCATGGCCAAGCTTGTTTCTCTCTAGAACGCAAGCTGGTTCAGCATTTGAACGTCAGTCAACGCGATTCATCATATATCACAGATCTCTTGTTAAATATTTTTTTGCTGTAAGAAAATAGAACACTTTTTTCAAAGAATTTGATGGTCTAAGAGTAAGAAGGCATTGTGTTAGGGAAGGCATGGGAGGTGCAAGGCCCCCGGGGTCTGTCCCTGTCATGGCGGCCCTTGTGGGACCAAGGCCAAGCCATACAATGGCCTGTGCTCATTCCCTCGCCCCTGAAGTCAACCTTAGAACCGAGAATGGAACTGCTTCACTGATGCTTCACATCAACAGGCTGAGTAAGAATAACCAGAGGACTTAAAACAAGGAGAGGAGGGGCACCTGGGTGGCTTAGTGGGTTAAAGCCTCTGTCTTCGGCTCAGGTCATGATCTCAGGGTCCTGGGATCGAGCCCCACATCTGGCTCTCTGCTCGGCAGGGGAGCCTGCTACCCCCTCTCTCTCTGCCTGCCTCTCTGTCTACTTGTGATCTCTCTCTCTCTCTGTCAAATAAATAAATAAAATCTTTAAAAAAAACAAACAAGAAGAGGAGTGAGCCTGGGTAGGCACACCAGTCTTACCGCACGTTGCTTTGTGGTGTTTTACAGACCTTGGGGTTCTTACAGATTGTAGGTAGGTGGTGACCCTCCCTTGGGCAAGTCTTTCGGCACCATTTTTCCAACATTTGCTCACTCCATGTTTGATAACCCTCACAGTATTTCGAGCGTTTGCGCGATTACTCTATTTATTACGGTGACCTGCGCTCAGAAATGATGTCTCACTGAAACCTTGGACAAGGGTTAGCGTTTTTTAGAAATAAAGTATTTTTCATTAAGGTGTGTGTGTTGTCTAGACGCAAGGCTAGTGCGTACTTAGCAGATGGCCGTACAGTGTAAACAGGAATTTATATGCACAGGAGAAACAAAAATGAAAATAATTCGTTTGACTTGCTTTATTGCGATATTCGCTTTATTGCTGGGGCTTAGAACCAACCTGGTAACATCTCCGAGGCATGCCTGCAGCTTCTAAATTAAAATTTAGAAGGGAGACCAAATAGCCAGGCATTTTACATGTTTGAAGTCTCAGGGATGTTTCTGCACACGTTCTTTTCCGGGGAAATCAATGGACAGAAGCACAGACCTGCCCAAACGGTCCTGTTAATGAGGATTCCAAGGCATCAACTTCTATTTTGGGGGGTAAGAACTAAAATGGTCCAGAGTACAGTTTTTAATTAAAAACAAGTATTTGTAGGTAGCAGCTAACCAGTTCTTTCTCTTGGTTGTGTGAATTATAGGGCATGCAAGTTGTATAAAAGTGTGTCTGATTTCCGACCCATAGCGCATGAATGACAAGGGCTGTTTTGCTGTGCACAGAGCCCCTGTGGCAACAGAATGGTAGAGAATTCTAGAAAATGGCATTCAGACAAGCAACATTTCAGTCGTTATCTGGGTAGTTTCTGCTTAGAAAGTGGAACACTGCTTTTTTGTCTCACGCCAACTGTGTTTTATATGGAAAAACACACAGGGCTCATAAATTGTGGACTCCTATAGATTTTCAAAGGTCAGAATTTTCCTGGCTTACAATATTAAACTTGGTACAGACTGGTATTGGTATTTTTCCTTGTATATTGGTACAGCATTTAAACCGACTGTGGCCCTCCTTTGAAGTGTTATTTCAATTTCGAGAAGTCTTGCAGGTTGAGGGGCACCTGGGTGGCTCAGTCGGTGAGGCATCCAACTCTTGATTTCGGCTCAGGTCATGATCTCAGGGTCCTGGGATCGAGCGCAGCATCAGGCTCTCTGCTCAGCGAGGAGCCTGCTTCCCCCTCTCTCTCTGCCTGCCTCTCTGCCTACTTGTGATCTCTCTCTGTAAAAAAAGAAATAAAATCTTAAAAAAAAAAACAAAAAGATACAGGTTTACAAATGAAAGTCCAGGGGCATCTGGGTGGCTCAGTGGGTTAAACTATACTATAGTCACTGTGGGAGAATAGGAAACACAGATAAAAAATTATTATTAATTATTAATTACTATTAATGTAATGGCTATGTTCTTGGTTTATAGACACACATGTATAATGCCTTGTCTTTCTCAATCTCCCTCTTCTCTTCCAATGCAAGGCTTTCCATGTAATAAATAAAATAGCATTGCATTAAATAA
>CM053614.1:86508475-86529079 GCA_028646535.1 Procyon lotor | reverse complement strand
TAAACTATACTATAGTCACTGTGGGAGAATAGGAAACACAGATAAAAAATTATTATTAATTATTAATTACTATTAATGTAATGGCTATGTTCTTGGTTTATAGACACACATGTATAATGCCTTGTCTTTCTCAATCTCCCTCTTCTCTTCCAATGCAAGGCTTTCCATGTAATAAATAAAATAGCATTGCATTAAATAACCACCGCTTTGAAGATGCCATAATTCACAGAATTTTTAGCTAGAGGCTAGAGAAGAAGTTTGATCAATAAAGATGGTCTTTTAAGGACATAAAATGGCAAAAGATCTTGGGAGACTGTGTGGGCGAGCACTTTACATTTTAATAAATGAATCAGTTTACTAAAAACCATTTGCAGCGAGTCTTCCGAGCACATGGCAAATTTCCAGGGTCTGTAAAGGAAAGATGAAGCAGATCGGGATTCTGATCTCGGAGTTTACTAAGGAACGGGGAAAGGGCAAGTTCCTGGGGGACTCCGGTAAACATATGCTCAACAAGCCACAGATCACGCCAAGAGCACTTTATGGTGGCCTAGATGGGCGCAGACGGGGGTCATGATTACCCAGAGCTACAGCTACCTCCTGCGGGGTGTCTGAGAAGACTTCGTGGAAAAGATCGGCATTTATTTGGGTACTTCGAACTGAAGAGTCTCAGGTCAAACTCGACCAGGAAGGTTCCCCACTGGATTGGGAAAGAAGAGTCTATGCAGAGTGCACTACTGGACAGATAGCCCTGAGCTACTGCACCAGTCCTAGCCTCAGTGCAGAGCAGGAGCCACGGGGTGGAGATGTCCCCACATCAAATGTCTGGACTGAGGAGGTTGGAGGGGGTGGTGGCCACCTGCTCAGAGCTGGTAGTGAAATTAATCAGCAGTTCTATGAACAAGATCCCACACTGTTTAAGACAGACGTACAGGGCAGAACAGGAGAGGAATAGGAAGCATCCCTCTGTGGGTGCTCTCCCTGCAAGGAAAACAAAGGCCACAAATCGTGTACCCTGATGCCTACCTGTCTGAGTGGACATTACTGACTGTTCTGTAAGTAGTGAGAAGTGGAGGCTCAGAGCATCAAACTTGTCCTCCAATCACATGGATGGTAGGTGAAGGGAAGCCAGTGCAACCTCACGGTATTTAGCTTTGGAACCTACCCCCTTGGGTCCCATCACCTCTGCCCTGCAAGTGGTTAAGTGCAAGCAAAAACCTGAAGCAGTCTTCTGCATGGAAGCAAGCCCCACATTTGCGGAGGAGTGCAGGGAAGGAAAGACAAGACGGGAAGATGCAGGGGAAGTAGGACCTGAAGACCAGCATCTGCCTGGCATCGTGGGACGCTAACGGCAGCTTCCTTCCGACCCCACTGTCTGCCCAGGTTCAGCAGGACCTCTGTTCTCATACATCGGCCATGATCCAGGCAGCTCAGAGCGAGAGCACAGATGGGGGGAGGCCGGGACCTCTAGGGGTGAGAAGTGGGGAACTTTGCCCAGTTCCCAAAGCAGGTGGACCTGTGCAACTTGGAAATCTCTCTGAAAATGCGTGCAGATAAAAAGAAATGTATATATGAGAGAATGTAAGACGGCATCCCCTGCTAATCAAGACATGCACATGTTAAGCTCTATTTTTGGCCTCTAGAAGGACCTCTCTCTGCAAGCATGCCCCCCTCCTTTAGTTCCTGCCCTAGGGCTCCCCAACCTCTATGATCTGTGGGTGGACTCATGTCCTCACGATGTTTTGTTTTTTTTCCCAAAGCAGAGAAATATCCCAGTCACCTGTCACATAAAGGTATTAATTTGAGGCAACATAGTAGAGTAGAAATACTCCATGCATTGGCCAACAGGAAGGTTGACTGCATGGACAACCACACTGTCCCCAAGAGTTCTTATCTGTCACCGCAGTAGACGTGCTGTGGATGAGATTCATCTTCCAATAAAGAGGCACCAAAAGATACTTCTAGACCACCGAGACGGCCTAGCCCTACCCCTAAGAATTCCCCTATCTTCTGTGTTCGGGTCACTTTGAGAGTTTCTTAAGCAATGAATGGCTGTCATTCAAGATGGCCGCTTGCCCATGTCGGCATGGGGTGGAAGTGGCTCTCCCATCTGCCAGCAAGGGCCAGGGGGGTGGAAAAGCCAACTTTTCCATAGACCCAGAGCTAGAAAAAAGCAAGCAATTCACTGCTGGTTAGTGGAACAGATGGGCCTTCGGCAAGGGTCCCAAGACCAGGAGACGTCTCTGAGATTGCATGTATCAGTCAGAGAGGCAAGGAGCCTGTAGTAGCAATCGCCAGCCTAAAGAGCCAAATGGCATCTTAGGGCTCCAGAATTACAAATGTATGCATTAACATGAATTTACGAGGGACCTTACAGGGGCGCCTGGGTGGCTCAGTCGATTAAGAGTCTGCCTTTGGCTCAGGTCCTGAGATCAAACCCTGAGTCAGGCTCCCTGCTCGGCGGGGCGTCTGCCTCTCCCTCTGCCCCTCCCCCTGCTCTCCCTGAAATAAATAAATAAAATCTGGTGATTTAAAAAGCTGTTTCTGTAACTATGTCTATGGTCACCTACAAATATTACACACATGTGCACACCCACACACACACATCACACATACACACACCCGTCCTCTGCAGAAAGAGTAAAATGAAAGTGTCAAAACGTGGAAGAGGTTCTCTTGGGTCATGAATTTTTGTTGCTTTATTTTCTCACACGAGGTTATAGTTTTCCAAACGTCCTTATATGAGCATATTTTTTTATTAAATGACATTCATATAATCTTTAATGTCAGTAAAAAGAGTGTGTCCCTTCCCTCGAGGAAATTACAGTATAATGAAAGAAATGTTAAGTCCCTAAAACATTTGCTTCGATCCTTTCCACAAGTCTCAGGATCATAAAGTGATTTCACTGCATGCCAAAGCTCTCATCAGCGAAACTCTGATCACTTAGAAGAATGAATGTCAAAAACTCATTTTTTCACCTTTTGAGTTGGAAAAAAATAATAAGGGGGAGACTTTCATGATAATGTTTTCTTGTAGAAACCACTAACACCAAAAGAATCAGTATAATGCTACAGAAATAGGGTCGTCAGGCTTAGCAAATAAAAATGCAAGCTTCTCAGTTAAATTTGAATTTCTGATAAACAACATACAATATTTTTAGTAGAAGTATGCCTTCCGCCGTGGTTATGCCTTTTTCTGGCAATCCCAAGTGGAAAGGGTCCAAGAAGAGAAGACTTATTTTTTATTTTCATTTATTTATTTTATGCATTTATTTGAGAAAGGGAGAGCATGAGCAGGGGGGAGAGGCAGGGGCAGGGGGAGAAGCAGACCCCCCACTGAGCAGGGAGCCTGACACAGGGCTCAATCCCAGGACCATGAGATCATGACCTGAGGGAAAGGCAGAATCTTAACCCACTGAGGCACCCAGGTATCCCAGAAGATTTATCTTATAATCTTAGACTCTTACCCTGTCCCTAGGGCTTGGAATTCAGTTTTCATTAAATGAGACCACTGGCTTCATGTTCTCTATAGAGCCTTGCAGGGGGAGGCCATGACACATAGGAAGCTCCCCGAGGGTTGTGACGGCCTAAAATATTTTTGCCAGATTTGGACCTGAGCTTTTTGAGACCTAGGCATTGAGGTATTTGTACCCGTTTCATTGATTTAAATTTGTTTAGCTTCATTTTTCTAATATTTTTCAAAAATCACATCGGCAGTTTCCACAACCAGTTAGCATTTAGAAGGATGTTGGGGGGGGCAGTTACTCCCATTGCACCAACACAAAGGAAACTTTTTAACAAGTCACTGAGAAGCTGTAGAATACAAAGAAATCCGCAAGAGCTAAATTCTAGAAAGACAAGCCTGTCTTCTAGAAGCCTGCGGCCTCTAGACCTCAGCCTCCTGGCCTCACAATTTCCGTAGCTTTGGCAGCTTCTCTGGGTCTTCCAGACTTGAGACGCTGCAGCCTAGAAGCCTTCCTAGGTAATTGCAGAGACCAGAACCCCAGAAGAGCAAAAAGCCTGGTCTCGTCTCCCAAAGCATCTGAAGTGACGGATGAGCTAAGTCTAAAGAGATACACAACCAAACCCAACCCAGTTCAGCCTGCGTTAAAATTGAAGGTAGACACCCCTTAGAGTTTCAGGAACTTACAAGCCAAGCTGATACACAAAGTGACTGTTGGTGCTTAAATTGCTGCTTTAGGCATAAAACTCCATGTAACCAGTTCAACTCGTGATTGGACCAAACTGATCAGTCCAAGTATTCTAGTTGCCAAGCAGACAAAAGAGAGTGTTTCCTATAATAAAGAGAATATATCTATATCGTGTGTAGGGGTATCTGTCCCTATCTAAACTGTATCTGTCTCCACACACACATACTTTCTTTCAGCATATATTATCCTCTTAGAAAATGTCCAGCACATCAGCACACAAATAATAAAGAAATATGCAAGGAAATAAAAGATTGCAAATGACACTCTGGAGAAACATCAATCAGTAGAAATAAGCCAACAGATGGCTCGGCTTTTAGAATCAGCAGATAAGTGCCTTAAAATAACTATTAAATGAATATGGTTTTTTTAAGTATAAGAAAAGAGTAAAAAGATGAAGAATCTTAGGAGGGACAAAAAGAACTCTATAAAATGACATAGTAGAACCAAAACGTGCAATATCAGAAATAACCTTTTACCGTATGGGATTACCAGCACATTGGACACGGAGAAGTAATGACAAGTGAATTGGAAGAAAGGTCCATATGAATCATCCAATTGATTTATAAGCTGGGAAAAAATTGCTTTTTAAAAAATTGAACAGAGGAAATAAATGGAGTAGAGATTAAAAGCACGTTTCAAAAGATCAATGAAACTGACAGCTGATTTTTTGAGAAGATAAATAGACAAAATTTTAGCTAGACTCATCAAGAAAAAGAGCACTAGAATAAATAAAACCGTAAATGAAAGAAGAGACATTACAACAGATACCATGGAAATGTAAGTAACACTGTGAACACCCAGACACCAATCAAATGGACAAACTCTGAGAAATGGATAAATTCCTAGAAACATCCAACCTACCAAGACTGGATCATAATGAATCAGAAAATTTGAACAGATCAATAATGAGTAAGGAGATTGAATCAGTAATCAAAAACCTCCCAACAAACAAAAGGTCCAGGACCCAGGCTTCACAGTGTTTCTACCAAACATTTAAGTAAAAATTAATATCAATCCTTTCCAACTGTTCTCAAAAATACAAGAGGAGGGAACACTTCCAAACTTATGAGGCCAGCATTACCCCGATACTAAGACCATACAAGGACACCACCAAAAAAGGAAATTACAGGTCAACATGCCTGATGAGCATAGGTACAAAAACCATCAACAATATATTAGCAAACCAAATATAATACCTTAGAAGGATCACACGCGATGATCCAGTGGGATTTATTCCGGCCATGCAAAGATGGTTCATGATATGCAAATCAAGCAATGTGATACACCACATTAAAAGAGTTAAACATAAAAATAATATGATCATAGGGATGCCTGGCTGACTCAGTCGGTAGAGTATGTGACTCTTGATCTCAGGGTCATGAGTTTGAGCCCCATGTTGGATATAGAGATTACTCAAGAAAATTTTAAAAATGATATGATCATCTCAATAGATGCGGAAAAAGCATTTGACAAAATCCAAGAACCACTTATCATAAACACTCTCAGCAAAGTAGGTACAGAAGGAAGATATCTTAACATAATCAAGGCCATATGTGATAAGCACACAGCTAATATCATACTCAATGGCGAAAGGCTGATAGCTTTTCCTCCAAGATCAGAAACAAGACAGGGGTGCCCATACACACCCCTTTTATGCATAATATTACATAGTGTTAGAAGTCCTATCCAGAGCAAGGACATGAAAGAAAAGGCATCCAAATCAGAAAAGAAGTAAAACTGTCTCTATGTGTAGAGGACATAGAAAACGCTAAAGACTCCACTGAAAAACTATTATAACAAAGAAACAAATTCAGTAAAGTTACAGGATACAAAATCAGTGCACAAAAATCAGTTGCATTTCTAGACACTGATATCTATCAGAAAGAGGAGTTGAGAAGACAATCCTATTTATAATTGCATCAAAAAGAATAAAACACCCAGAATAAATTTAACTGAGAAGGTGAAAGATTACAAAAGCTGCAGAAAGCTGCAAACTGTTGATACAAAAAATTAAAGAAGACACAAATAAATGAAAAATATTCCATGCTTATAGGTTGGAAGAATTAAGACTGTCAAAATGTCCATACTGCACAGTGTGATCTAGAGATTTAATGCAATCCCTATCAGAATTCCAATGGCATTTGTAATTGAACTAGAACAAACAATCTTGAAATTTCAAACTATGTTACAAAGCTATAGTAAGCAAAACAGTACCGTGCTGGCAGATAAACAGACACACATGTGGACTGAAGGAAAGAGACAGCCCAGAAATAAACCCATGCGTGTGGTCAATGCATTTACATACGTGGTCAATTAACGTGCGGAAAAGGATCAAGAAGATATTACGGAAAAAGGATAATCTCTTCAATAAAAGGTGTCAGGAAAAATGGCCAGCTACATGCAAGAGAAGGAAACTGACTTAATTATCCTCTGTCTTAATTAATACACCAAAATCAATCCAAAACGGATTAAAGACTTCCAGGTAAGACACGAAACAAACAAACGAACAAAAACTCTAGAAGAAAACACAGGGGTAAGCTTCTTGACATCGGTCTCAGAATGACTCTCTGAATCTGACACCAAAAGCAGAGGCAACAAAAGCGAAAATAAACAAGAGGGATGACTCCAAACTAAAAAGCTTCTACACAGCACAGGAAACCATCAACAAAATGAAAAGGCAACCTAAGAACTGGGAGAAAATAATTGCAAATGGCATATCTGATAAGGGGTCAAATGTCCAAAATACATAGTCCTCAGACACCTAGAGACCTCTGTGTACTCCAGACCTTCATGGAAGGTGACAAGGGACAGGGGGTGCAGTGGGGGAGTTTGACGAGCTCTAGACAGAAAGCTGCCTGTCCTTGAACCCTGGACTCACCGTGAGCCACAACAGGGAGGGGAGATTTGCTCTCAGAGTGGTTCTGCTGCCACTTGGGAGAAGGAAGCCCTAGTAGGAAAGCTCACCTGGATTAGTCCTGCCCATGTGCACAGAAGGCATTCGAGCTGACACCGAACGATGCTGAAACCTTCCTCGGTTTCTCCAAAGACTGTTTACACTCTTCTGTTTTAATTTGTAGAGGTGAGGGAGGGACAGAGGGAGAGAGATCATCTCAAGCAGACTCCCCGCTGAGTGTGGAGCCCCATGCGGGGCTCGATCCCAGGACCCTGAGTTCATGACCTGAGCCGAAACCAAGAGTTGGCCACTTAAGCCGCCCAGGGGCCCCTCTTCTGTTTTAATTTTGACTAATTTTTCAGGGGTGGCTTGTGCAATCACCCAAGTGCCTTGAAGGTTGCCTGCTAACTTCATTATGACTACATGTGAGAAGAACTGCTTTTTTCTACCATAAAAATGTGTGACTGGGGCACCTGGGTGGCTCCATTGGTTACGCGACTGCCTTCAGCTCAGGTCATGATCTCAGGGTCCTGGGATCGAGCCCCGCATCAGGCTCTCTGCTCAGCGGGGAGTCTCCTCCCCCCTCTCTCTCTCTGCCTGCCTCTCTGCCTACTGTGATCTCTCTCTGTGTCAAATAAATAAATAAAAATCTTTTAAAAAAATGTGACTGTTATTTAGATCCAAGAAATCATATTAAATTTTGTGTAAAATTAAGTAAATCTGCAAGACAGTTGAGATGTTAAAATAATATAATAATATATTACATATAATCAATAATATATATTATTTATTTTTATATCATTTATATATAAATAATATATTATACATATAATATATGTTATATATTTAATAAATATATATTAATATAGAAATATTTAATATACATTTATTATATATTTATATATTAATATATAATTATATATAAATAATAATATATATTATTTAAACATCTCAACTATCTTACTTGCAGATTTACTTAATTTTACACAATAATTATATATATAATATATATATATATTATATATAAGGAATGGATACAACTCAAAATCAAGAACCAAACAATCCAATTTAAAAACAGAGAAACTGAACATTTTTTTTCCACAAAGACACACAGTTGGCCAACAGGCACATGAAAAAATGTCAACATCACCCATCATCAGGGAAATGCAAGTAAAAACCACGAGATATCATCCCACACCTGTTGGAATGGCTGTTATCAAAAAGGTAAGAGCTCACAAATGTTGGCAAAGATGTGGAGAAAAAAGGAACAGTGTGCACTTTTGGGGAGAATGTAAATGGGTGCAATTACTATGGAAAGCAGTATGGAGTTTCCTCTGCTGTTCCTACTTCTGGGCATATATCAGAAAGAAACAAAATCACTCTCTTGAAGCAATCTTGCACCCACCCCCATTCACTGCAGCATTATTTACAACCGGCAAGACAAAGGAACAATCTAAGTTACCTATAGGCCAACGAATAAAGAATATGTGGTTTATTTACACAAATGGAGTATTATTTAGCCATTGGGAAAAAAAAGGAAATTCTGCCATTTGTGACCAAAGTGTTGAACCGTGAGGGTATTATGCTAAGTGAAATATGTCAGGCAGAGAAACACAAACAGTGTGTCTCACCTATATGTGGACTCTATAAAAACCAAGTGGATAGGTCCAGAGAAGAGATTTGTGTTAGCAGAGGTAGGGGGTTGAGGGCAGGTGAAATGGGTGAAGGTCAGTGATCCAAAGGTACAAACTTGAGGAGCCCGGGTGGCCCAGTTGGTTAAGTTTCCAACTCTTGACTTCAGCTCGGGTCATGATCTCAGGGTCCTGACATTGAGACCCACGTTGGGCTCCCTGCTGAGTGGGGAGGCTGCTTAGATATTCTCTCTCCCTCTCCCTCTGCCCCTCCCCTGCTCACTCACATGTGCCCAGAGGCATGCACATTCTCTCTCTCTCAAAAAAAAAAACACAAAAAAAACTTTCCCAATACAAACTTATAAGGTAACTAAATTCTGGGAATGTCATGGACAGCATGGTGACTAAAGTTAACAAAACTGTACAGTGTATTTTAAAGTTGCAAAGATAGTGGATCTTAAAAGTTCTCACTACAAGAAAAAAAATTTATAACTATGCAAGGCGATGGATGTTAGCAAATTTATTATAATCATTTTGCAATATATACATATATCGAGTCATCACATCATACACCTAAAATGAATACAATGTTGTATGTCAGTGAAATCTCAATAAAGCTGGGGAAAAGTCATTGCTAACCCCAGTGATCTGATGTCGTCAAACATTTGGAAGTAAGTGTAATTGGATCCCCGGGGAGAAGAATAGGACAGAGAGACAGACCAGGGAAGAAAAATGATTTTTTTTAGATGTTGGCCAAAATTTTGTCAGACTTGATCAAAAACAGCAATCCAGATAGGCAAAAAGCCCTGTAAATGTAATCAGGATCAATACAGATGAAATGATAACTGAGAACAGCGTAGTTAAATGGCTTAAAACCACGGATATATACAAAATCTTTAATGAAGCCCAAGAAAATTCCACAATAGATACAAGGAAACAATGTTGTTTTGTTGTTGTTTAATTGCTACACTTCTCATTTCAAACAGTGGAAGATCAAACGTCTTGAAACCACACCTTTAATGTTCTAGGGAAAATAAAAATCTATCACCCTCGAATTCAATATCCAGCGATTAGAATTTTCTATAATGAAAGTCAACCTGTGATAAATGAAGGCTGAAAGATTTTGTTGCTTGACTATAAAGCCCGCTCGTGGGAGTTTTTCAGGCTGGGAAAAACCAAAGGAGGATACCAAGTGGAAACCTTTATCTAGAGAAAGAAACGAAGAGCACTGGAAAGAGCAAATATTTCTTTCTTTTTTTTTAATTATGTAATTGGAAATATTATTTTGGTTTTATTCTTAATTTTTTAAATCTAAGTGACTGTTGAAAGTAAAGAAATAATAGCTATATAGTGGGGTATTTATAACACATGTAGAAGTAAACTACATAACCACAGTAGCAAGAAAAACTGCAAAGGATACCTGGAATTATAATGTTGTAATATTCTTGCATTCTAGATGGAGCGCTACAACAATAATTACGGCAGATGTGATTAAGTTAAGGGTACCTATTATAATCCCCAGAGCAGCTATAACTAAAGTAATACAGACATTTAGCTTAAAAAGCCAATAAAAGATACGTAATGACATAATAAAAAAAAGCATTCCAGAAAAAGATAAAAAAAAAAAGGAACAAAGAAACAAAGATCAGAAGAGACAAATAGAAAACACAAAGCAAGATGGTACATGTAAACTTGATCATATCAACAATTACAGTAAATGGAAACGCACTAAACACTTCCAATAAAAGACAGAGATTTTCATTTAAAAGGCATTAAAGAATGGGAACAGAGACGCACCTATCTGGGGACGTCCAGGTTAGCCTCGCCCACCTTCCCGCTGTTTCCAAGGGATGAATGTTAAATACAAAATGTTAAATACAAAGGCGTTAAATAGACAGGTTGAAAGAATAGAAAAAGACCATACAAGCAGTAAGCATAAGAAGAATGGCGTGACTATTACCAGACAAAACAGAATTTTAGATGAGGAGTATTAACAACACAGGAGATTGCAAAGTGAAGTGAGCTTTGCTCAGAAAGTCATTCAAAACAGTGCCCAGAGGGTATGAAGAAAGCCCGGCCAGTGCTGGTCTCCTGTTTCAATTCCCCAAACACCATGAACTTTTGACTTCTGTGAATTTCAACTTGTGAGTTGCACCTGGACCACCTCCTAGACCACATCCCTCTACTCTGGACTGAAAGAGATAATACAGCATCTGTGAGCTAAATAGCCCATCATGGATGAGCTTGTCAGTTTCATTCCGCCAGCACCAATCATAATTCTTTCAAAACAAGTTATGTAACCTTGTGTTTTTTGCTTTTGTAAGCTTGTACTCCCCCACTTGCAATTCGGAGCACAATTTCAATTTGGGTCAACTCTGTGTCTCCCTGATCGCAATCCCTAAGACCCCAAATTAACCCTTCTGGTGGCTCTACTGCCCCTTCCTGGTGGATGCCAGATAGAAGGGGAATCTTTTCATAATGACGGAAAGGTCAAATAATCAGAAAGTTACAGCAATCCTCAATGTGTACGAAAATACATAACAATCTGAAAGCACGTGAAGCAAACATGGACAGAACAGAAAGTACTCAAAAGCAAACAGTCATGGCTGGAGATTTTAATGATAAAATATTTTGCAAACAAAAATTCACTAAGAATATAGAAGATATGAATAATATTCTCGACACAGTTGACATTTGTAAAACCCTACACCTGATGTCTGCAGAATGCAAAATGTTTTCCAGGGCTCGTGGAATATTGACCGAGAGAGTTCATGCTGGGCCACGAAACGAGCCTCGGTACATTTCAAAAGACGGCAATCATAAATATTTCGTTCTCTGACATTTCAATTATATTAAAATTCAATATTAGTGATTATAGAATATGTAGAAAATATTTGGAAAATTTGCAGCACCTTTTAAATAAGAAATAGGTCCTCCAAAACTATCTCCGGAAAAATTAGAAACTATTTTGAACTGAATGACGAGAAGGCATTTACCGGATGCAACATAGTGTTTTCTAAAGTAAAATTAGTAGCTTTAAATATTACATTTTAACAGATTAATATAAAATTAATTATGTAAGCTTCCAATGTACAAACACCAGGGGAAAAAAAGAGAGCAATGCAATAGAAAACAAATCGTAGAGCACATCAGCAGAGGCCAGCTTTGGTGTCTTTAAAAGATTGATGGGAACTTTCGAGGGACTAGAAGAAAACCCACGCTAGAAGGAAGCAATCGGAGTGGCAAATACAGATTGGATTTGATACAGACTCGGCTATTAAAAGGATGACAAGGCACGTTATGAACAACCCCGTGCCAAAATAATTTGACAACCTAAATAAAATGACGGAACTTCTCGAAAATATCTTACCAAAGTGTCACGAATCCGATCAGAATTGTTAGACGTTTATTCTTAAAATGGAATTTATAATAAGAAAATCTACTCACGAGTGTTGGTTCACAGCCTCGACAGCTTCCTCCATCCAGTAAGATCTCAAACCGACGCGGCCTCACAGGGCAGGGCAAGAAGAAAGGCAGCGACCCGGAGACGGGCAGGTGGCAGGTGTAATGAGCAAGGGAACTTACACAAGCCCAGTCTCAGGGCTTTGAGATGAGGAGCTCCCCGCCCCACTCCCAAATCTTAAGGAGGCATTAACTGGGCTCAGTCACTGTACCATTTAGATGGTCCCTGCTGCACATGACTATCTCAAGGCCATGCCCTTGGGGAAGCTTCTGGGAGCGGTGAAGGCAAGTGCGAGACACGTTCCCAGACCAGGGGAAGGGGTAAAGAGCTACCAATTGCCCAGATGACCTCCGACAACATCAAAAAACCCTCCAGGTGTGGACGGCTTTGCTGACGAGTTACGTCAAACATTTAATGAAGGCATCATCTTAAGCTCTTTCAGAAATGAGAGGAGGGGAAGACGCTTCACAGTTTCTCCTGTGACACAAGCACTGCCTGACAGCAAAAACTGATAGAACTCTCCCAAGAAAAAAATTGTAGCCTAATAGTTCTTGTGAGTATAAACATAAAAACCACGTGAAATAAGAGCAGATCGAATCCGGCATTGTGACCTAACGGGGTTCTTCCCAGGAACGCAATAGTTGTTCGACATTCAAAAATCAACCAGCGTAATTCACATGTTAGGAGAAAATCTTATGATCAGGTTAACAGCTGCAGACAGACGGACAGGATTCAACGCTTGTTCGTCATAAAAACAATCAGCAAAGAAAAAACAGGAAGGAATTTCTTCAGTCCAGTAAAGGACATCAGAGATGAGAACCGATAGCCACCATCATCTTGAAGCACGTACCTTTGAATGCTTTCCGTGTGTGATTGCACACAAAGCTCTGAGTCTTTTATTCCACGTTTTATTGGTGGTCCCCAAAGGATGTAGGCAGGAATGAAAAAATAAAAACTAATAAGGATTCAAAAATAATTAAAGCTGACTGTATTTGAAGTCCGTACCATTTTTGCTTAGAAAATCCTGGGGAATGTAAAAAAAAAAATTATTAGAATTCATAAGCGAACAGAGACTGGGTAATACCCAGACTCATCAATTCTACCTCTCAGCAAAATGGAAACCTATATTCACAAAAAGACTTGTACGAGCATGATCACGTCGGCTGTTATTCTAAGAGCCAGAAACAGCCCAGAGGTCCATCAGCGCGTGAACGGGAAAGCCAACCGGTTTCCCGGGGCACATCACACGGGTAGGCATCTCGAAAACAGGACAGCCAGTGACAGATCGAGACCCGGAAGGCTCGATGTTACCCCAGGATGCCGTGGATGGGAAGTGCCAACTCAGCAAAATGGAACGGGTTCCCTGGGAGTGGCATGCGAAGGACGGACAGGGTTGGCCGTCGGATAAGGTTCGGCGGAGCAGAAAGTGAGCAGCGCCCACGGATATCTTGAGTGGTGCGTTGGCCATCCCCATACGTACCTCCACCAACATCCATCCAAGTAAATGAAAACCGTGCAATATATTATATATAAAACAGTTCCCCGATACATAGTTGCTTGGAAACCAGAGAGTATGGGCGAGGCCCTCAGATGACCACCTGCATAGAGGAGATGGGAGAACGTGGTGGGATTTCGTCTCCTGCAACTCGAGCCGATCAAGGAGCATCCAGATTACTGCACTTGGTACAGTTTTAACACTCGCGGGCTCAATAAACAACAGCGAGTCTTTAGAAATGCATGTCGTGACTGCATTCAGCAGAGGCCAGTGACTTTGCAAGAAGCCGTGCTCGTGAAGCTTTGGAGTCTGAACAGAGCAACATGTTGGAGAATCCAGCCCCCACGAGCCCAAGTCTTGTCATGACACTGGCTCAGAACCGGAGTATCTGGGGACACGAGCCTCCCGCGCGGGGACACCAGTCTCCTGTGAACAGCCGTCCCTCTCCTTGTCCCCGTAACCAAAGGGGGTCTCAGTTTCAGTCGGTCTTAGAGTTTCTTTGATATCTGGTCTGTAAATTCATTTTTATCGTGGCTTAAAAGCGATGAGCCCAAGAGTCTGGGGGGTTTTACGTTTGCATGTATTTAAGCAGGATCACAATAAAAAGAAGGAAAGTAAACGTCGGGGGGTCTGTGAGAATATTTTCTCCTTTTAAAGGGATCAATACATTATTCAGGGCTGGGAAATGCTGAGTATTTCTAAATGGTGTTATAACTGGAAGGGATCCAGAAATCTTGATTGGATGCTGGGGGGGGTGGGATGTAGAGGAGCTGGCAAGGGTGACTCTTTGCACAATTCGGGAACAGTTCTGCCTCTGAGCGCGCAGAGGCAGATTTGCTGGAACCGCATGAAAGGAATTCTTGTGCAAAAGGAAGCCCGGGCTTGATTTGCAAGGGAGGGGGCGTTTTGGAGGCTGCCAAGGATGGGGCTGAAGCCATTTACAGTCTGACCATTGTGGTGGGGTTTCGGGGTCTGCAGATATGTTTGGGGCTGCCCTTTGGATTGGGATATCGCTGAATTCAATCAGTGAACTATTTTATTTGTCACGGCTTTTGCATTTGCAGATAGCAAGCTCCAATCCAAAACACCCCCCGGGGTGAAAGAGAGAGACCTTGGCTTTGGCGACTGGAGACCGCAGGTGGAGCCTTCTTGAGGCCTTGAGGACCTCGCATAAACATTTTGGGGACTTAATTTGCCTTCTTTTCTTGCTTTGGTTTTCTTCTGTGCTGCCTCCATTTTAGAACCAAGACTCCCAAAGCCCCCCGCTGATCTGGGCTTAATTGTTGTTAAGTCTCAAGTCCAAGGGCCTCTGGGCTCAGTTGGTTAGCTGACCTTCAGCTCAGGTCATGATCCCAGGGTCCTGGGATCGAGTCCCGCATCGGGCTCCCTGCTCCTCGGGGAGTCTGCTTCTCCCTCTCCCTCTGACCCTCCCCCATACTGCTGCACTCTCTCAAATACATAAATAAAAATCTTAAAAAAGAAAAAAAATGCTCATATCCAGTGGGAAAGAGAAAAACCTCTGTTTTCAGATGGTGCAAGTGTGACTCCCATAGTTCTCACTAGGACAGTAAGAGCATTCCTGACCTCTCACTGGAGCCCAGGGACCCACTCCTGCCCAGACTCGCTCCTATCTGACCCCTCTACCTGAGAGGCACGTGGCTGAGAAGTGGGCTAGGATTTTCTAGAGGAAAATCAGGTTAGTGTTTGTTACCAGAAAAAAGAAGACGGGCACCAGGTTTCGAACAGTTCTATTTCTATAGTCATGGAGATAACTGTATCTATTTACCTGCCTAGGAGCTCCAATAAAACAACTATGAGCACAAATAAGTAAACCTCGAATGAATGAATAGTAACAATATCTTTGGGGCGGAAGGAAGAAGTATGATTTGAATGCCAGTGTAGATTGAATGAAGGGAAAGAAAAACTCCTCCTCTACCCTTCAAGGTCTTCCGGATGGACCAAGAATTAAATTTACATGGGACAGATGCGCAGGGGAAGAAACCAAAAGTTTATTATGTGTGTCTAATAATGAAGTCAGGACCTCAAGAAATGACTAAGGCAGGCAGTTTTCAGGCTTTTTGGACAAAGAGACCGTAAATCTGCGAGGAGTTGACAGAACAAAGAAAACTTAACTTGGAAAGCTTCAGCTGGTGAGGAATTCTAACCAGAATTCCAGTTGGGGTGATAAATTAGTAAAAAAAATAACAAGGGTTCAGTATATAGCCCTTCTGGGCTCTAAATTTCCTTTCTCTGGTGCTAAGCATGTTTCTCTACCTTCTAGTACAGGGTAGTAGTGTCTTTCACATGAGAGATTTATTTCTTGCTTTGAGGGGGCAGAGGAGGGTCTCGGTGTCCTTGAAAAACGTTCTCTTAAGTAACTTTTGTCAGTGTGGCCCATTGGGGGACCGCCTGCCTTTGGTCCCTACGGTAGCTTTGTGACAATTTGAAAAACCTTACTCCAAGAATACTAATTAGCCAATTAGCTTCAACCCAGAAGCAAACGAGCAACGGTGTGCCTTTTGACAAGTCCCAAACCTGATGGTGAACCGCCAAGCAGCACTCGGCAAATCTCTAGACGAAGCAAACGTTGGTTGGCTGGTGAGTTGGTTTGCAGGAAGATAGAATGAGGATCACCAGACTCATGGGCCACGTTGAATAGCTTGATGTGAGTGGCTTGTTCCATAAGACCACCTCCACCAGTAGGTACTGGCCAATTCAGGTAGACATCCGGCAATATGGCGTCAGCTCTGCTCACAGGCCCAGATCACCGCTCCCCCCCCCGCCCCCGCCCCAGTGACCCCAGAACAGATGGATGCCATGGACCACTCTGCAGGAGAACCGCGTTCAGTTGTGGCCGTGCATCACTGTAGGGCCATGAACCCCTGTAGGGCCGTGAACCCGTCACACACTTTCCTCACTACCCTGGGTCCCCTGTTTGTCCTGGTTTAAGTGGTGACCCGTGACCATAGCCATAGCCTGTCCTTCCCACTCTGACCACAGATTTGTGTGGTCATTCACTGGTCCCAGATACCTGGGTGGTCCCGTGTTCAGTTTCTAGGCAGAAGCAGTTTGGGGCAGGGAAGCAACCCCTCATGACAAGGGGCCCACGACTCTCACTAGAGCGCTTGCTCACGTCTGAAGCCCAGCCCAGCTTCCGAGCCCCAAGCAGTGTCCCTGCCCGACCATTTCCGGAACCCACCCCTGTAGCTCCCTATCCTCAGAGCTCCGCCACTAGAGTAGCCGATGATATTGGGGAGGGAACACTGAGATGCTGCAGGCTATTTCAAAGTCCCCCTGGTATACCATGGAAGGTTCCAGAAGCCAACCGGCGCGGGGCCCGGGAGAGGAGTCATCCCAGGAGGACACGTTGCCCGACTGTCCACCAATTCACATGTACCACCCGTTTATGTTCTCAGTCCATCCTGCTCATGCTGTGATCTGCCGTGCTCAGCCTGGCAAGGCGCGTCCTGCACGGCCCACTCTGGGGGCCCTGGGAGCAGCATATGGTAATGCTAGGTCTGTGGTTTGTTCTGGGCTGAGTGCTGACTCCAAGGAAGACCACAGGCCAGAGAAGCAGTCACGAGAAAACACATCTTGTATCAGAAGTGCCCCAGAGTGGGGGCGCCTGGGGGGCTCAGTGGGTTAAAACCTGCCTTCAGCTCAGGTCATGATCTCGGGGTCCTGGGATTGAGCCCCACATCCCGCTCTGATGAGCAGAGAGCCTGCTTCCCCCTCTCTCTCTGCCTGCCTCTCTGCCTACCTGTGATCTCTCTCTCTCTCCATCAATTACATAAATAAAATCTTTAAAAAAAAAAAAAAAAAAGTGCCCCAGAGTGGATTCCGGATTCTCTTTACCAACCCCAGGGAAATCCTACCCTGAGTCCCCAGGGCTCCCAGCACCTGCCATAGGCTTCCCCCTTTGGAACTGTCTAGAAGAAGGAGAAAAGCTTAAGTAATGCAACTGAATGCTTTTCAGCAGGACCAGGTGCCCGCAGGCCCTCTCCTCCCTGGGCTCAGAAGGTGCCCCCCAAACATGCCTGCAGGGTCCCACACCCCACAATTCACTGCCCGTTGCCTCAGGCCAATGCACTCTGATGGGCCCCTGTCTCCTAATGATTGCTTCTGAGTGGTCTGTGATGTGAATTGACTTTATAGTGTATGGACATCGGATCCCTGGAAACTTCCCTTCAAGGAACGCGGTTTTGCCACTGATTTGAGGATATCCGTGAGTCATCCGCTGGATGGTCTGAACAGATGCTGCAGACTTTTGGCCTAACAGCAGAAGGGAGGAGTCTCCACAGTGTTGTAATCAGGCAGCCAGGGCAACCGGTTGGGACGGGGGGCAGTGACTCCCCAGCCCAGGCATGGATCAAAGGGTGAGCGGGGACGGAGTTGTTGCCTCTGTTGTCTACTGGCCCAATCCAGAGCAGGACTCTAACTGGTGCTCCCTGCACAGCCAGACTTGCGCATAAAGCACCACCAGAAGGCCAAAGGTGGCTTCTCCCACTCTGCAGGTTGAATTAGTGGTCCACCTTCTGTCCGGACCACGAAAATCCTGCTCCCCCTTGATTTCAGATGGAAGTGGTTTTCACTCCTCCAAACCCCGAACCGTGAAGGCCAACAGCTTTTTTTTTTTTTGCAATTTTTCCTTTTTCTGTTTCCTCATTCCTCCTGTAGGTCTGGGAGGCTCTTCCTCAAGTTATCGTTCCTCAGTTAGGCACCTATCGCTTGGCTCCCTCATTCCAGGCAAAGGTCACCTGGGCTCCTGTCATGGTTTTAAACAGACGAGCACGCATGAGAGTATCAGGAACTGACATCTAGGGTCCACAGCCTGGTCTAGTCCCTTCCATGTCCCTGGGCTGTTCTGCACCCTGGGGGTGTAGGGCCCAGTGGGAGTGGCTGAGTAGGGGAGCTGGGAGAAAGGATGAGTTAGGTACAATAAGTGACGGACAGAGCGCCTCCCCCCTGGAGACCACCATCTTGCTGCCCCAGGACAAGAGTCTGAGGTTTCGGTGTCAACTAGGGTCTAGGTCTGTTAGCCGTGACCTTAGTGAACTCACCACCGCATTGAGGTATGGTTTCCCACTGGCAAAATGGAAGACAGTAATGGCGCCTCCAAGACTTGGGAGGATGGTGTGGAAGCGAGCGAAGCGTGTCTGACCGTGTCCAGCATCGTGTGAGGGATGCGTGTGTTTCTCGAAGTGTTTTCTTCCCTTGCTCCCACATGCTCTTCTTGATCTTCCCTCCCTCCCTCCCTTCCTTCTTTCCATCCATCCATCCATCCATCCATCCATCATTCCTTCCTTCCCTCCTCATTTGAGTCACTGAGGCCCCAGACGAAGCGCAGAAAGATGAATCGTGAGCGGCTACAGCCCTCCACGGAGCCCCCAGGTTCAGAGGTGGGTGCAGCTGCCCAGGAGCCCCGAGAAAGTCACCTGCCTGTCACAGAGACATAAACCGGGTCTCGCTGGGAGAGGAAGTTTAGATTCGTTGTAGACATATATAAAACGGTCACATTCTTGTTTAAGATAGAAGAGAGGACTGAAGGGTCAACCTAGACCTTGGCCTGGAATCAGTCTCCTCTCTCCGCTGCCCAGGATGGGCAGGGGCTCTCAGACTCCCTGCTGAGCGGGGTGCTGCTTCTGATGGCGGGTTTACCTCCAGAAGTTAAACATGGAAGGAATGTTCCAGAAGGAAACACGGATGGAACAGACCGGGCTCCCGGACAAGGGGGCAGAAAGAGGCCACAGTGCCAGGGCATTTGGGGCTTCCTACCCATTTGGAGATGTCCTTTCCTTGTTCCTTTCTCAATGAGAAAACAAAGCACCTGAGACACCCAGTGATTGATCCCAGGTCCCCCAATCTACCGTTGGTGGAGTCCTGATGACACTCATGTCATCAGACTCCCAACTGGAAATCTTTCTGCTCTTTATCCGTAGCTCGAGGAGGCAGCAGACAACTGATAGAAGGAGAGGAAGAAAGAAAAAAAAGAGGAGTTAAGGAAGGATCATTCTTGCTCATGCAATAAATTGTGAATTCTTCTGATGCCTGCAAAGTCCCAATGTTTCCTTGGATTTCTCAGCTAATCAAGGCTGCTTGGGTATTGTCATTCGGGAGGACAGAAATCCTTCCAAAACTGCTTTTCCCCTTCATTTCATCCCACCACCTCTGAGAGCATCTGACAGAAAGTGGTTTGGATGCTGGGCCACACAATTAGCTCCTAATTTTATCAGGCTTCTTCCTGTGAGCCCCACTGTCTCCTAATCACGGCTCTCCACTGTGACCAGGAGGCTGGGACAAAGGCTTTCTGATTCAACAGGAACTGTGATTGAGGTGGGATCGATACAGAGACGTCACGATTCCCTCAATCAGACCCCCAACCAAGTTTTCAGCCGGAAGCACAAGCTTGCGCACCCATCGCTAGGGTTCGGTTCCTAGTCACAGGCGTTTGGGGCTACCCCGGATGCCACGGCATGACGGCACTCGGCAAAACAAATGTCATATTTAACATGCGGCCAGGCTTCTATGGCATTCGGGGGGCACGTGTGACTTGAGGGGAGGTGACAGGAAGAAGAGACAGTAGGGATTGAAAGGCAGAAAGTCTCAAATCATTGGGAACATAGAGACCCTCTAACCAGTCTTTTTTTTTTTTTTTTTAATTTTTTTATTTTTTGTGGTTCTTTTTATTTACTTTGTTTACTTTGTGTGTGTGTGTGTGGATAAGCTTCTCCCTGCTTCCTGTGGCCTCTTTGTCCTTTCTAGAACCACAGGTACATCACCTTTGCCCAGGACAGGAGGTGGGGGAGGGACGCCTGGGTGGCTCCTTGGGTGAGCATCCCTTTCTCTCGGTCTCAGCTCAGCTCTTGACCTCCGGGTCTTAAGTTCAAGCCCTGGTCGGGCTCCAGGCTCCCTCC
>CM053614.1:86454136-86501294 GCA_028646535.1 Procyon lotor | reverse complement strand
AATACGAAGGTCTCAAAGGCGTGAAGTATTTCTGGGTTTACTAAAAATGCCGCAAAAGGAGAAGCAGAACGTTGGAATGGTCTTAAAAGCTTAAAAGAAATTGAAATGATTGTTAAATAACTTAGTTTCATTGGCGTTGACGGGGTGACTTTTTGCAAGCTTTCCAGAAGCAAATAATACATCTCTAGTTAGAGGGGCGTCCGGGTGGCTCAGTCGGTTAAGTGTCCGGCTCTTGGTCATGATCTTGTAAAAGGAGAGAAAGTTTCTCAATACATTTCATAAAATTGGGATAATTCTTCCACAACCAAATTAAAAAACAAAAAAACAATAGCTCTGTAAGACAGCTACAGAAAAATCCCACTTACTGATACAGATAGGACAATAAGTTAAATATAAGCAAAGATATAAGTAAATATAACTAAAATTTGCTTCTTTTAAGATTGAATAGCTATTCCCCTTTCGTCTGGAAGTTCTTCTACCGAGTCTAGGAAGACACAAAACCTGCGTAACAGTTACATTACTGGGGCCGAAAAGGACAATTTTCCACTAGCTTTCAATTATTCAATTAAACAACCCTAAAACACAGGAGTGGGCAGCTAACCTAAATCCTACTGGAGTTCAGTTGTTTCTACTGATCCAGGATGAAGTACACAGCGTGGAGTTTTGCAGAACAGCCATAAACAGTGCAAGTGGAGAAAAGACACTCATTCTCGGAACGAGGAGGTTCAGGGAAGATCAGAGTTAAATTTTCGACACAGATTCCAAAGGGCCCCTTGGGCGTCGGCGAGGGGACAGGTGGAGAGGTCAGGCGAGTGGAAACTGGGGAGCTGTGGGGGAGGGAGGGGGGGAGGGCTCGGGGACTGGGGGCTGTGGGGTCTGAGGCCACCAGGCTGGGTGAAAGCCAAGCACATCTTGGAAGCGTATCCTGGAAGAGGGGACCCCGGCAAACCGCGTTTGCATTCTGTTTACTGAGATCCTCTGGGCAGCTCTGGGTCCCTTTCAGTAAAAGCCCTTGAATATTCAGACATGAAGAACATTCTTATCGGAAGGGGCCACTTCTCCATATCAGCCTGACCTCTGCAATGACAGTGTCTCCTTGTAGCCATACATTCTCAGCCAAAATGCTCCCCGGTGTAGAGGCAATTTAAAATGACGGGACCTGGGTGCCTGGGTGGCTCCGTGGGTTAAACCCTCTGCCTTCAGCTCAGGTCATGGTCTCGGGGTCCTGGGATCGAGCCCCGCATCGGGCTCTCTGCTCAGCGGGGAGCCTGCTTCCCCCGCTCTGTCTGCCTGCCTCTCTGCCTACTTGTGATCTCTCTCTCTCTCTCTGTCAAATAGATAAATAAAGTCTTTTAAAAAATAAAATGATGGGACCGTACTTCCTGGTTTAGACCTCAAATGGATTGTTCTTCCAGTATTTCCGAAGTATGCTCTTTGGTATGTGTATAGTGTAAAACGTTCTTTCTTCATCGTATTTTAGATTTCGTTTTTATTGCAAAATGTCCACACTGGTTTCTTTAGGTGATAGGACAAGTTGTTTCCTGTAGGAATGACGCCCTGTTGAAAATTCATCTTTCTATTCAGATTTTCCGATCGTTGCCCTTATTGCACCCCTTGCTGGCCGCATTTTGGGTCGCTTCCGTTGGCTTCTCTTCCTTGCTTTTGTTCAGCTTGTCCTAGACCCACACATCTTTCCCTTACCATCGCAGGACCCGATGAGACTCTTCCACTTTCTCTTTCTTGGGTCCTTTTTCGGTGTTGTTGTTTTTTTTTTTCCTTGGCTTTCAACCTGTGTGGTTTGCTTTAATCCTCTCGGCATTTTTTTTAAACAGTATCTTATTTAGGTTCCTGTTGGAGTTTCTGGAGCATTCTGAGAGTGCATACGGCGGAGTCTGTCCCTGGGGGCGTCTCTGTGGCCCCCTTGCCTGCGGACCCCAGATGGCTGAGCTCTCTGTGTCTTTGGCAGATCCTTCCTTGACTTCTGATCTTGACTTGCATCCTCCCATCTGTAGGTCAAGGGGGTCTGATCAGGAGGGTTCCAGGTCAGATATATGACATGATCGATTTTAGGAGGGGTTTACCAGTATGTTCCTCGTGTATCTAATTCATCGTTCTCTTGTGTGCGTGCCATAGGTTTTATTCCTCCGTGAAACGGCATGGGCTACGCAGAGGGACTCCCGACCCTTCCTGTCGGTGGCACGTAGGATATTCCCGTCTCTCTTGCTCGAAGGGAACCGTGTGGGTTTCAGGCCTGGCCCAGCCCGGCCGCACACATTGGACTCCCATCTGGCAGCTCCAGGCTGGACTCCGTCAAGGGAAGAGAGGGCGTCTCGCTTTCCCGCGCCTTTCCAAACGCGTTTTTTTCTCCCTCGTTTCTTTTCTGAGAGCCTGTTGTCAAACAGGACACCCCGAGATGTCCTTTCTTCCTCTTTTCCTCCTGCGCACCGACCGGTCTGCATAACCTGGTGACTATCCTTGCTTTACTTCTCATTTGTACACAATTATTTGGGGTTTATGTATTTTGTCAGCTCGGTAGGTGTGGTTCAGTGGCTCCCTGAAGGTTCTAAGGTTAGTTCTCGATTGGGCTCTAAAGGTGTGGCTCTAGTCCCTGCTATTGTATGAGGAATATAAGGGGTTTTTTCCCCTTCTCTTTCATAACTTGCTGGGCAGGTTTGGTGCGCCCTCCGTGCGAAGGGGGGGCTGCAAATGCTGGGCCCTGGCAGGCCTGGCTGGAGGGGGAGCCGCGGCCCCGGGGGGTGGGGGGAGGTGCAGAGGCCGAGCCCCGACACCTGCGTGGCAGGGGGAGACCCTGCGGGAATGCGCGCACAGGCCGGGCACTGCGTGTGGCCGTCGGACCGGGCACTGCTGGGGACCCCAGACGTCCGTGGCGAGTCTCTCTTCCAGTCCCGCTGGCACAGCCCTCGTTTTGGGGCGACACGGGCTCCCTTTGTCATGACTGCAGATGTGGCTGTGTCCCAGGACTGCTTCGGTGTGTCCGTGGCCCTGAGAAGGGCCAGGTCCTGGACTGCCCCTCGTCTGCGGGTTTGCGGGATGGCATGCGGGCCCGTCGGTGGGAGCTGGGTGCCCCTGAGAAGAGTCAGGTGACCATGCCCGTGTTTTCCCTCGTGCTTGAGGCGTCTGTGCCCCATGTGTGGGGACAGGTCTGTGCAACAAGGGGAGGGGGCCAGCAGTTGAGACGGCCAAGTAAGGAGGATGTCCCAAGTTCGAGGACCCAAGGCTGACAGAGCGAGCGAATGCGGAGGCCGCTGCAGGGTGGTGGCCTGGACAGAGCCCTGGGGACACACAAGGATCTCCCTGTGGACCCTCCTCGGACCCCTCCTCCTCAGGGCGCCCACAGATGGCCTTCCAGGGTGACCAGTAAACTTCTGCTGGAGGGAAAAGTACCTATTGGAAAGGAATGTCAGGCCTAATTAGCATGGCTTGTATATACCCCATATGAATCCCAGAAGCCTTCGTTGGTCCTCAGCAACGGCACAGACGTGTCCTGTGTCCCCATGTGTCACTGTCATTCACACTTGCGACTGTCAAACACGGAGGCCATCTGGCACGGTGGAAGGCATCCAGAAGTTCAAGAGACAAGGACACGTTTTGCAAAAGGAAGTCTAATATCTAATCTCACCTTCTCTGTCTCGGTATTTCTAGACTTGCCTCCTCCATCTGTAGGTCAAGGGGGTCTGATCAGGAAGGTTCCAGGTCAGATATCTGACATCCTAAACCTCAACCTTCCTACCTTCAGTTACCACCCACGCCTCTCCACACGGAGGCGAGACAAAGAGAGAGCAGAACTTCTTAGCCCCGAAGAGCAACATACATGTAAGCTGTTGATTATCCCACTAATGGTAGGCTGGTGTATCTGCTAGAAACTTTGAAATCACATTCCCATATAAATTACATTTTTACATAAGCAGATAGAGAACACGTAGGAAATTGTACTTCATTTGCTCATGACCGAATAGCAGGAGGGCAAAAGAGCTTGCTTAAAACCAGGGACGTGAGGCACCTGTTAAGTATCAGCCCTCGGCTCTGGTCACGACCGCCAGGGTTCTGGGATCGAGTCCCGCATCAGGCTCCCTGCTCCGCGGGGAGTCTGCTTCTCTCTCTCTCAAATAAATAAATAAAATATTTTAAAAAGTAAAAAACAAAACCAGGGACATACACAGTCCCTGCAGAATGCACACAGGAGATTACAACAGGCCATTTCATGTTTGAAAATAAATCGGTGCATCCCCGATGGTCTATATGACGGTAACACCCTAACAATGTCCACAGGCAATCGCACCAGCTTACAGGGCTACCTAGGATCGGTTCCTTTCTTATTTGAGGTCGGTCAGTCCGATAGGCTTTGACAACAACATTATAAGCCCACGTCTTCTCTTAGCCGGGATAAAATAGGGTGAATGAAGAGAACTCCCATTTGAGATCAACTCTAAGGCAGGATCGCGCAGACCCGCAGTGAAACCCCAAGCAAACACACAAAATGGTCTGGAGGTATCGGGGCGCAAAGTGCTCTCAGAGGATAGGCACTCACCTGCCACGTCTTCCCCAGGGTGACTGCACAGTCCTGGAGCTGGGACAGATGGGTTTGGGGCAGCCCAGGGCAGCTGGGAATCGGGAGGGGAGCTCTGCTGGAGAACACAAGGGAGCCACCAAGGAGTGAGGCCGAAATTCTTCATGGAACTTTCCTTCGACGCACTCATAGGCTCTGAGGCTTCTCGTGTGCAGGGCAAGGCCCGCAGAGCCCAAGCAGTGGGGTGGCTGGCACTTGAGCAGAGATCTGTCTGGGGATCGCAGTGCCTAGGACAGAGATGACGTCCGGGGCCCTCCGAGGCAGGGGGGCCCTGCAAACATCTGGGGCTTTGGCTGAGACTGCCGCCCCAGGGGAGTGGGAGACGGACAGACCGAAACCGAGAGAAACACAAAATAGACACTAAGAAATAGATACGCAGGTCATCAAGATACGGTAAATACCACACAGGGTTTTTTTAACAGAGTTAAAAAAAAAAATGAAATTAGTAAAACTCTGTTCACATGCTCAAGGAACACAGAAGAGCTGGAGAATTTCCCCGGGAACCGAACCGCATCGAAAAAGTCGTAAAATTGACAAATGCAGAAAGAAATCCAGAATTCCTGGGGAAGGGTTTACCGAAGAGCTGAGGCAGAGCAGGGGGCAGGATTGGTGGTCTGGAAAGTGCTTCCGTAGAGAACAGGAGAGGGAGACCAAGAGAAGCAAGAGGAAAAGGGAAGGAATGTAAAGGATTTATAGAAAGACAGAAGGTCTGACGCAAGACCGATGGAGTTGTAGAGGGAATAAAGAAACGGACAGAAGGGGCCCCTGGGGGGCTCAGTGGGTTAGAGCCTCTGCCTTCAGCTCAGGTCATGATCTCAAGCTCCTGGGATCGAGCCCCACATCGGACTCTCTGCTCAGCAGGGAGCCTGCTTCCCCCTCTCTCTCTGCCTGCCTCTCTGCCTGCTTGTGGTCTCTCTCTCTGTCAAATAAATAAATAAAATCTTTAAAAAAAAAAAAAGGGACAGTAGAATGGAAATAAAGCTGAAGAAAAGTTGGCTAAGGAAGTCCAAAGTCACAAACCTGAAGCAGGAAAAAAAAAGAGAGAGAGAGAGAGAGAAATTCACAGCAAGACAGAGAGTAAAAATGCTGAAAACCCAAGAGGACAGGAAAGTCTCCAGAGCAAGAAGACAGGTCAGGCTATCTTCAGGGGAACAAAGCGCCGTCGAGGACCAGCCATCAGCAAGGGTGCTGGAAACTCCAGGAGCGCAGAATTACCCTTCGGAAATGAAGGCTCCATTTTCAGTCCATCGGGAAACACCAGAGAAGAGAAAGCGGAGAGTGTCTTTTGCCAGCAGACATGAGCTACTGAAGTCGCTCCAAGGAGCATGTCAGGCCGCAGAAAGAGAAACAAGCTAAGAGAGGAGATCAAAAGGAATAAAAGTGCTTGATTAACCCACAAGAGGACAGCAAAGGGAGAAGAAGCAATAAAAACAGATGGGACAACTAGGAAGTAGATCCCAAGACCATAGATTGAAGCCCAAATGTATTCAGCATTGTATCAAATAAAAATGAAGTAAGGTGTGACTAAAAGATAAAGGTTTTCGGGCAGAGCTCTTTTTAACTCCAGATTTTGCTTTCAAGACATACTTTAATATGGTAAAAAAATATATATATGTGGAAAATAAACACAGGTCAAGACGGACCCTGTATGTTGGGGTGACATGATACCAAATAATTTAGGTTTTAAGGCAAGAAGCATCCCTAGAGACCAATGAAAACGTGAACCACATCACTAATCTAAGTACACAGGTACCTAATGGCATAGCCTTAAAATAGGTTAAAAAACATTGAGATAACTGAAAGGAGAGACAAGAATCCCATAATTATAATTGGAAATTTTATTCCAAGTCATGTGTCAGAAACGGGACCCATCCGCGTATGTGAAGATTTCTTACAAATACATAAGAAAATCCGGACAACCCAATGGAAAATACAGACAAAAGACTTGGATGTCACACTGTGAAAGGGAACATCGAAATCATCAGTGATCAGGGAAAGGCAAATTACAACTAAACTGACCATCTAGAGGTGCCTGGGTGGTTCAGTCTGTGAAGTGTGGGAAGGACTTTGGTTTCGGTTGAGGTCACGGTCTCAGGGTCGTGAGACTGAGCCCCTCCAGCTCCACGCTGGGCATGAAGCCTGCTTCAGATTTCCCCTCTCCGCCTCCCACGTTCCCTCTCCCTGCTTGGGATCTCTCTCCCTTCCCTGAAAATAATAAACAAATACGTAAAATTTTGTTTTGAAAAAACCACAATCCAATATTCTGATAAAATGCAGGAAAAACTAAAAAAAAAAAAAATACAAGAAAAACTAACAACGTCAGATCTTGCGAAGGACCTCGATGAACTGGAATTATCACATACTGACTCTTGGGGGACCAAACTGTCACAACCGCTTTGGGAAAATGTGTGTGTAGGTAGGGGTGTCTACGGGGGCTGAAAGGTCACATGCCCCACGGGACCGAGTACCCCACTCTTGGGGTGGGGGCGTGTGCTAGAATCAAGTGTGAGGAGGTATGTAGAGCTTGCACTCCCCGTAAGCGCTCCCACGGTGCTACTCGAGCCTGCTGCTATTGACAGAGGTGTGGAAGTCAGACACCTCTCAGTAGGAGGAAGGATCGATGGGTTGTAGAATATTCAGAAAATGGAACAACGCAAAGGACCTAAAGATGCGTGATGGCGGGAACGTCGCGGGGAGCAGACGGGTCTGTAGGCGAGGATTCTGTTCCTACGAAGTGCAGACACGTGCAACCCTGTGAGCTCCGCAGCGGGTTGAGGCCGGGGCACGGGGTGGGGGGGGCTTCTCAGGTCGCAGTCCTGGCCCCATCCTCTGTTCCTGTGGCAGGTTCATGGGTGTGTTGCCCTGGGGGGAAGTTCACCAAGCGCTGCAACCTGAACATTTGTGCATTGTTCTGGACAATACGAAGATTGCACGTGAGCGGCGTGCCTGGGTTGGGAAACATTTCTGGGGGCCTGGGGGGTGCTGTGGGATGGCCCCCCCATCACCGCACCTGCTTGCCTGCAGGAGAGTTGGCCTGTGCTGCCCCCCGGTGGCCACCTGTGGGCTCTGCAGGCGCTGTTCACCAGGAGGGTCTGTCCCCCTCTCTGCACTTAACTGTCATTGCTCTGCGGAATAAAAAACGCCCATCAGGATAGTAGTAGCTGTTGGTGCACAAAGACCTCCGGGTCAGGTGAGTTTAGACCGGGGCGGCACAAGCGAGCCCTTCCTCGGAGGCTCTTAGTACAGACCCGCGCAGCGGAGACGCCCATCAGACCTGCAGGACACAGACCACTGGCGCTGTTCCATGGGGCCTGCCCTGGTTTACCTGACAGTCGGGGCTTCTTTTGGACAGCAGGCCTTTCACCGTGTTTCAGAACTTTGGGG
Source organism: Procyon lotor (assembly GCA_028646535.1). NCBI lineage: Eukaryota > Metazoa > Chordata > Mammalia > Carnivora > Procyonidae > Procyon > Procyon lotor. The sequence continues at coordinate 86,493,322 of CM053614.1, read as the reverse complement.
AATTGCTTCTTTCAGTTCTCATCATTTACTAAAGCGTTTTCGGAGGACGCTTCACTTAAAAGCGAAGGACTCTTTTGGGTCTCTTGAGCTTCGGTGCAGACGGGGTGGTAGAGGGTAAACTGCTCCAATTTGGAAGGATCGGAATAAGACGACCCAGCAGTTACCCCGTCCTAAGTCCCAGGGATCGGAATGAGGACGTGCTCCCAGGAAGCTGAAAGGTGGGACTTGGGGACCTCACCGCTCACTCCCAGAGCCGCTCCGAGGACAGGACATTCCTTTGGCAGAGTAGTTCTCTTTGAAGAAGAAGGTCTGTTTTACGGAGATCAAACCTGATTTCCTTTTCGTGCCTAATTTAGTGCCATTTTCAACTTGTCCTTATTTTAATCGTCCTTTGGCCGCTTCCTGATTAAATGAGGATTTCGTACTAGATCCTTCCGTGAAGAACACACCGACATGTACACACGCACGTATGAACGTGGACTTGGTTATTTCTCTCGACTTGGCCAGGAGACGAGAATGCATGTTAGGAAGACAGTATTGCCTTGTTGAGACCAGTGCCCTTCGAATTTACTGTGTACGCCAGGTGCACGACCAGGAAATTGAGACGCATTTCTTCCCCTGTAAGTACCGGCAGGGGGATTTCACATTCGGAAGTCAGATTTGTGGGTAGGGAATGGGATTTACAATAGGGTAGAGGAAACCTCACTGTTTCAAGCCAAGGAACTGATGTGAAGTTCCGCATACTTGGGAATTATTCTTACTTTAACATCATGGTTCCCAGGGAACGAACACCAGTACTCTGGTGCCTGAAATAAATAAGTAAAATGAGCTGCCCTGAGCCAGTGCTGGCCCTGCCGGGCGCCCACACCGTGCGGGTGTCTGCTCCAGTGTCTTGCCATTCTCGGGAGCTGGGCTGCGCCTCCTTTGGTGGAAGAGAAGGAGATATGTCTCCAGGCACCTGTGTGGCATTGCCTTCATTAACACCAGGTCTTTTTGTGCCTAAAAATTTAAGCATATCGGCAGCTTGTCCATCAGCCTGGATGTGTTAGTTTCAGTAGTGCATGATTTAATTCTAAAACTGTAACCCGATTGCACACAACCTGAGCTCCATCCCAGACTCTGGGATCGTGGCTCCTGCCCCGCCCCGGGGCTCCCCGTTGGGGAAAGCCCCCATCGTGGGCAGGGAGGGTGTCCCTGCGGAGGGAGGTTCTGGGGGAGACACAGCCAGGAGCAGCCGGGGGGTGGGGGACGGTGGGGGAGGCTCATCACAAATGTCCCAGCAGGTGCAGCCTGGATTTGGGGTTTGTGAGCCTCGGTCTCATGCACTGAGTTGAGTACAAGCTAAGTGAACACGCCTGTCATGGCTAATTGTGCTGGTGACCAGGGCAAAACGGGGGGCTCGACCCAGACGATACCTCAGTAGATGCAGCAGGGAGGACCCCGACGGGATGAGAGATGCTCCTTCCCGTGGACGGCCCTCCGTTCACTTCGCTCGGTCTGTTCCAGCTGTTGGGCTTCCGTGCATCAGCCACATCCAGCCACATCCGGGGTCCGGTGGTATAGACAACAGCTTTTATACCGTGAGCCCTCTGCCCTGACATCAGATTAGCACCGACAAGTTTGACGTAGCCCTGTCTACCCTCTACCAGGGTAGAGGAAACGTCACTCTTTCACAAGCCAAGGAACTGATGTGAAGTTCCACATCCTCGGGAATTTTTCTTATTTTAACATCGTGGTTCCCAGCTCTCACCTCGAACTGCCCCAGAGGCAAGAAGAAGCTTCTCATGTGTTCACCTTGAAATCAGCCGTCTTTAAGCAGAGGGTCCTCTCCTAACAACCAGGCCAGATGAACATAACCTAACGTAGCCATAATTGATTACGAGCCTTGTGACTTGACGCATACTTGTTCTAAACCTCGTTTTCCATATAAAATTGTTCTCTATGCTTCCTCTTTCTGCTAAAGTAGCGTATATGAAAGTCAGATAGTATAATGAGGTTAACGGATAAGGATTAAAAACTGTTTCTATTCCCACATTTACTAAGGAAGTAAACTATCCGGAGGTTTATTTGCTGCTAAATGGCTATAGTGGACAGAATCTATTTTTATCCATCAGGATTCTCTCCAGTAATTTATCTCTTAGTTTTACCAAGTTAGCAGAAGCAGAAGTTGGTTTTTTCCATTGTTTTTTTTTTCCCCCTCTCAAGATTCTTAGTAGTTCTTGAGTTACAAGTCTGTAAAATTAAATGTTTCATGAAAAGGGCAAGTACAACCCATCCACACCTGTGAGACAGCAGCTAAAGCAGGAAATTTATAAGCAGGAAATTTATAAGCAGGAAATTTGTGGAACTAAATGCTGACAATAGAAAAGAGGAAAATTCTCAAATCAATGAAGTCACCACTTCAAGAAACTAGAGAAAGAAGAGCCAAAAAAAAAAAAAAAAAAAAAAACGTAAAAACAAAAGTTGCAGCAAGATGCAAATAGTAAAAAGGAGAACAAAAGTCAATAAAATTGAAAACAGAAGAAAATCACTAGAGAAACGTCAATGAACGAAAAATTGGTTCTTTGAAAAGATCCACGAAAATGATAAACCTCTAGCAAAACAAAGGACTTTAGTGGGGAGAAATGACCATATTACTAATAACAGGCATAAAACAAGAGATACCAGTCTACACCCAACAGAAATGAAGAGTGACAAAGAAATACTATCAGCAGCTCTACGTGCATGAATTTCACAACCCAGAGGATAAGAGCCAATTCCTTGAAAAATAAAAACTCCTCCAACTCATCCAAATAGGAATAGATAATTTACATGAAAACTATTAAAGAAATTGAATTCATAATTTTAAAACCCCATTCAAAACCCTGACGGTTTCAATGGAGAATAATACTAAGTATTTAAAGAATTAATACCACCTCGATGCAGTGTCTTCCAACCACAGAGGAGGATGAAACACTTTCCAACCCATTCTATGAAGTCAGTGTTATTCTGATACCAAAACCAGGTAAGGACAATAGAAAAAGATGGGGTTTTTTTTTTTTAAATACAAATCAATATCCTGCATAAATATAAACACATCTCTTACTACAATATTAATAAACAAAATACACCAATATACAAAAAAGAATTTCGTGCTGTGACCAAGTTGAGATTTATTTCAGGTATGCAAAATTGGTTCAGTCCTCAAAAATCAGTCATTGTGGTTTCCAGTTCATCAGAGAAGTAAGGTCACAGGGCAAACCGCTCCCCCTAAAATTGGAGACACAGACAGACAGATAAAGAAGCACAACTTAGCAGGGCAGGAACCTCCATGGGAACCAGTGCTGGGCTAAGAAAACCTAAATTATAGTTGATGAAAACCCAACTTGCAATTGACGAGTTGCTGGAGGTTCAGTGTGGATGAGTCTGAGAGTCAATTAGTGGAGAGTTCCACTAATTTTGTCAGCTTTGACATCTTAGGGAAGGGAGAAGGGGAAAATACCCATTTTGAAGTTGTTTGGCGCATTCCGCTCTTTTTAATAAGGTCTCTCTGCCATCAGGAGAAACGATTTGACCAGAGTCTAACTGACCCGGGGTCCAGGACATAGCCAACCCCATCTCACCCTAACCTTCCACGTGGGAGGAGGGAAGTACCCAATCCCAGCCCAATCTAGCCATTGGACAACCAAAGTGGGTGCAGGGGTAAGAAGCATTTGCGAGGTTCACCGTCCAGAATCGAAGGCTCGGGAAAAGACTGATGGAGTCATACATGGGCTAGAGAATGCTTCCTCTCCACCACACTTTACCACCATGCTACTACACTTCTGTTCACAGTACTTCCTTTTATCCAATACATTATGTCTTTAACTATCAAAAAATCTCAAGAAATTATAAGGCATACTAAAAGGCCATAAATATCGTTCAAAGAGGTGAGTGGACATCGGAACCAGAGTCAGATAGGGCATGTTGGGATTCTCAAACCAGGATTTTATTCTTTATTCTTTTTGAAGATCAACTTATTTATATTGGAAAGAAAGGAAGAGAGGGAGTGGGGGAAGGGCAGAGGGAAACCAGAGAGGGAGAGAAGCAGACTCCCTGCTGAGTGTGGAGCCCTATGTGGGGCTCGATCTCATGAGCCCAAGATCATGACCTGAGCTGAAACCAAGAGTTGGCCGCTTCACTGACTGAGCCATCCAGGAGGTGGCCCTCAAACCGGGATTTTACAATAACTATGATGAATACATTAAGGGTTCTAATGGAAATAGTAGACAACATGGAAGAATGGACGGGTAAGTTGAGTGATGGAAGCTCTAAGAAAGAACCAAAAGTAAATTCCAGAATGTTAGAAGAAAGATCAAAAGCACTTACATAAATGAAGAGTGCCTTTGTTGGGCTCATCAGCAGACTACCCAAGAACCATGGAACAGCTACAGATGGTGTAATGCTACAGACAGTGTAATGCAAGCGTAATGGGAGTATCAGAAGGGGAAGACACATAAAAAAGAACGGAAGCAATATTTGAATCAGTGACTGAGAATTTCCCCCAAATTAATGTTATACACACCAATCTATGGATCCAGGAAGCTCAGAGAACACCATGCAGAATAAGTGCCAAAAAACAAAAACAAAACCCTACACCTAGGCATACCATATTCAAACTTCAGAAAATTAAAGATAAGGAAAGACTCTCAAAAGAAGCAGAGGTCAAGGCACCTCACCTATAGAGGAGCAAATACAGGGATTAGATCTGACTTCTCTCTGGAAACCACTGAAGCCAGTAGAGTATATTAAAATATTTGGTATTGAGAGAATTCTATGCCCTGCAAAAATATCCTTGAAAACTGAAAGAGAAATAAAGACTTTCTCAGGATAACAAAAATTAAGGGAGCTTTCTGCCAGTAGACCTCCCTTGCAAGAAGGGAGAGAAGGAAAATGCAGGTACGTACTTGGATCTACGTAAAGGAAGCACATCAGAGAATGAATAAGTAAAGGTAAAACAAAAACTTATTTTTCTTAATCTTTTTCTTTTTCTTTTTTTTTAAGAGAGGGAGGCTGTGTGCGTGCAGTGGGGAGGGACAGAAGGAGAGGGAGAGAGAATCTTAAGCAGGCCCCACGACCAGTGTGGAGCCCAACTCAGGGCTGGACGTAGCACTTGATCTCACGACCCTGAGATTCTGATCTGAGCTAAAGTCAAGAGTTGGACACTTATCCAACTGAGCCACCCAGATGCCCCTTATTTTTCTTATTCTTAGATGATCTAACAGATACTAGTTCATTCCGAATGATAGTATTAACTATGGATTCAGTTATGTGTGCTGATAGTAGTTTGATAGACACCTTTATTTATGCTTATGAGTAAGTGAAATGAATAATAATATGGATGCAATGGCTGGGAGGGAGGAGTGGGGATTATTTGTTATTTGTCATATTCACACTACTGTGGAAGCACACTAGCATTATTTGAAAGTGGGCTTGGATTAGTTAAAAAAAAAAAAAAGAAGTGCAACATATGTTTAAGGAGAGAAAACGTAATCATATAAAGTGCTGAGTTAAATCCAGAAAAGGCAGAAAGAGGAAGAAACAAAAATAGGAACAAAGAACACAGGCAACAAGTAGAAAAGAGTAACAAATATAGTAGATAGAAATCCAATTATAGCAATAATCACTTTATTTGTTTTAAAGAGTTATTTATTCATAGAGAACAAGTGCATAAGTGAAGTGCAAGAGAAAGTGCATAAGTGCACACAAGTAGGGGGAGGGGAAGAGCGAGAGAATCTTCAAGCAGACTCCTCGCTGAGCTTGGAGCCTGACGCGGGGCTCACTCTCATGACTCTGAGATCATGACGTGAGCCGAAACCAAGACTTGGATGCCTAACTGACTGAGCCACCAGGCACCGCTCAACAATCATTTTAAATGTTAATGGCCGAAGAGACAGAAGTAGACTGGATCAGAACTTAAGATCCAACTACGTATTGTCTATGAGAAACGTGCTTTAAGCATAAGACATATATACATTAAAAGTAAGTGGATGGAGAAAACTACATCATTCTAACACTAATAAAAAGAAAGCAGGAGTAGCGGTATTAATTTCAGAGTAGGCGTCAGAGCGAAGAAGGATATCCAAGATAGAGGAGGTAATTACATAGTGGATAATGGGTCAGTTCTCCAAGAAGATACAATGATCCTCGATGTGTAGTCACCAACCACAGAGCTTCAGAGTACATGAGGCAAAAACCGATGGAACCACAAGAAGAAATACATGAATTCGCCATGACAGTTGGAGACTTCAACTCCTCCTATTGGAAACAGACAGACCCAGGAGGCAAAAATCAATCAGGACCTAGTTGGACACAGGACCATCAGTCAACTGAATATAGTTGATATCTATTGACTACTTTACCCAACAATGGCGCGATACACATTCTTCTCAAGTTCCCATGGCATATTTACCAAGGTGGAGCACAACCTGGGCCATAAAACACACTGTGTCCCATGGAAAGGGACAGGAATCATACTGTGTCTGCTGTCCGACCACAGTGAAATTAAACCAGAAATCAGTAATGGAAGGATACCCAGAAAATCCACAGATTCTTGGAGGGGCACAACAGCTTTCGAAAAAAAGACGTCAATCAAAGAAGGAGTCTCAAGAGAAATTTTAAAACATTTTGAACTTCATTCAAATGAAAACACACTGATCAGATTTTGTGGGATGAAGCCAAAGCAGGGCTTGGAGGGATACTTAAGGCATCGAATGCATAGATTAGAAAACAAGGAAGTCCTGAAATCAGTTTGAACTCCCATCTAAGAAACCTAGAAAGAGAAAAGCAAATTAAATCCAAAGGAAGCAGAAGAAAAATAATAATCATAAAAATTTGAGCAGAAATCAATTACATTCAAAGTGAGAAATAGAGAAAGTCAAGTTAGTGTCTTTGTTTTTTGGGTAAATACCCAGTAGCGGAACTGTTAGCTTATATGGTATTATGGTATCTATATGGTATTATATGGTATTTCTATGGTATTTTCTATTTTTCATTTTTTGAAGAACTTCATACTGTTTTCCACCTTGGCTGCGCCAGTTTGCATTCCCACTGACAGTGCACAAGGGTTCCCACCTCTCTACATCTTCACCAGTACTTGTTATTTCTTGTCTTTTTTATTTTTAGCCATTCTGAAGGTGTGAGGTGACAGCTCATTGTGGTTTTGATTGGCATTTCCCTGATGATGAGTGATGTCGAGCCTCTTTGCATGTGTCTGTCGGCCCTCTGGACGTCTTCCTTGGAAAAGTTCTATCCGGGCCCTCTGTCCTTCTGTAAATGGGACTATTAAGGCTCAAAACAATGAAATTACTTAGTCCAAGATCACATAGCTATCAAGCAGAGGTATCAGATTTTGAATCCGGATTTTTCTGGAGAGAAGACCTGTAAGGACCTACACCTATGAGCACGGGTTTCCTGGACAGTTGTGTCTTCTATGTGTATCTTCTATGCAGAGAGGACACTTTTAGATATTAGAGCAAATGGGAAGGAGATTGTGTCCTTAGATTAAACTCTGCAAAAGAAACAAACAGAAAGAAAGAAGCATGCTAAAGAGAGCTAGAGGAAATGTAAATTTCACAGGTGTTTCACGTGCCGTGTGGGACAAGTGTTGACAAAGTGGGTCCTCCCCGGAGTGGCTGCCATGCCACTGTTGGGCTCTGACCTCAGAGAGAGAGCTGAGGCAGCCATCTTGGGCCACAGAGGTCGGGAGGAGCCCGAGTGTGGGAATGTGCGGAGATAGAGGATCTCACGTTGGCCGACTGGGTGGGCAAGGATCTGTATTTAAAATCTTGCAATTCACCAAAACTGATGGAGGAGAGGGTCTTGAGCACACCTGGGAAGTCTGAAGTGTTAGCAGGCTGGAAACACAGAACTAGCACTCGAGAGAGAAGATTGGAGCTGCAGTCTGGTTTCATCCCCAGGTGGATGATCGTGAACGCTTCGAGGTCTCCAGCAGAGCAAAAAATAAGTCAAGGGATGAATCCTAGGGTCGTGTCTCAGTAGGGAGGGCTGGGGGCAAGAAGGGAGCGGAGCCGTGGCAGGGAGAAGGGGCTGCGTATACTGGGCTCGGGTTCCAGAGGACGACATTGACCGCTTGGCTAATGTGAGAAGCAGTAGCCACGAAACCGTGAGTTTTTCTGCTTAGGATTGCAAGAGCCGGTTTTGATCTTGGAGCTTATTTGGATGAGTTTGGTTTTTAAAAAGAACTTGTAGGCGAATGTTTCTCATCTCTTTGATGGCTGCATACATCACAGTTAAACATATCTTGGTCGTGAGCATATTATCAAAGGCTATAGGTGCCAAGAAGGGAGGGGAATCTGACTCAGTGTTGAAGTTCAAAGCTGGGGGGGAGGGAGGCTTATTTAGGGCCCAGTAAGGGCTCACGTGTCCATTTTAGAGGGGGGATCCCGAGGTGGAGGAGCTCTTCGGCTGGTGTGGAAGCCTATGGAAGATACAGGCCTGGTCGATGAGAATGGTGCTTTCTGAAGGGGGTCGCAGACCAGCCGGGGCAGCATCAGGGGGCAGTGTCATCAAAGCACGTTCTCGGGCCCTGTCCCACAGCAAATGAGTCAGAGCTCTGGGGGTGGGACCAGCAGCCAGTGTCTCAGGAGCCCCTTGGGGGCCGATGTCCAAGTGTAAATCACAGTATGGTCACTCATAAAAAACCGAAATGGCACCAATTGTCATCTCAGGACAAAAGTGGGAGCACTTTGTATTATTTAAATTGTCCTTTTCCCACTGCCGCTCATGGGAGAGGGAATAAAACGTATACTATAAAGCTGGCTACCTAATTACACGCGTTATATATTTCTGCACACTGCTGATCGAAACCGTTTTTCTGCGTTGCAGGCCCAAACTGCTTTGCGGAAACGGCCGTCATCCCAGCTGGGAGAGAAGTCAAGACCGACGAATGTACCATATGTCACTGTACTTACGAGGAGGGCACTTGGAGGATCGAGAGACAGGCCATGTGCACGAGGCACGAGTGCAGGCAAATGTAGAGACGGGACCCCTCCCCCCAACACACACACACAAGAGACGTTTTTCTAGAACATTTTACTGATGGGAACATTCTCGATGACTCTGGGGAATAGCATTCAGCGGGAGAAGACTCTTGACGAGGACTATGGAACACGGTTGGTACTTTTGCGTTTCTCGCTAACAGTTCCTGCGAAAGAAGGAAATGGGTGTATTTCCAAACAAACGTCCACAAGAACTTTGGGCATAAACCCCCCCCCTCTCTAAATAAATGTGCTATTTTCACAGTAAGTACACCGAAGTACGCTATTCTATATTAAATGTATTTCTATAATCCCTCTATTAGAGAGCTTATATAAATGTTTTCTATAGATACAGATTAAACATGCCGTGTTGTCAACCGTGCTCACTGTGTACCTGCATATCGTCTTCAGTCCCTGATCCCTTCCCGCGGGCTTGGTGGTGCTGGCTGGTTTCTGCCTCACATCTCCGAACGGTGCGCCCATCGATGGACCATAAGACCACGAAACACTGAAATCCTGCCCCCCCACCCCCCCACCCCGTTGTGTCTCATTACAGAGACAGACCGCGTGTCTGTCCTTCCACGATCTGGGCTCCTCCTCATCATGACTCCCTGCCTTGATCATCTCCATTCTTAGTCCATGTGGGAGATGCAGGTACACGCTTTTTCCGTGTATTCGGGCCTCCCACGATGGGGGCCATGGAGGGACACAGCCGTAGATTCATTCTCACGCACATTACTGTCTCTTCCGGGCGTGCCCTTCGATCATCCCGTAAGCCGAGCCACAGCCTAGGATGCACCGTTTGCACTACCGGTCCCCCAGGTTGAAGCGCGCAGTGAAATAGGGGCATTTCTTGACTCTGGAGCCGAGTGGAGGAAAACCCAAGACCCTGGAATCTGGGAATCTAGATGCAGTGCAGGGATCCCACCTGTCCACTCAGTGGATGCGGGTTTCTTACCGGAACGATCATCTACCCTCCGTCAGGGACAGCGTAGAATGTGGAAGATCGCCCTGGATTAGGCGTCCTTCCTGAGCGGAGAATGGAGCGTCCCAGCCAGTATGTGAGCCCGAGGCCCACGTGCGCTCGGCTACTCTTGTGGAGTTCCCCGTTATCCCAAACGCATTGTGTTTCTCCTCATTTGACGGAACAAAAGAAGCCACTGCACATCCCGATCCTTGAGAAATGCCTATTACAGAATATTTCTGCCGTTAGCAATCCCATTGACCCCGGCGCGCTGCTGAGGAAGGCGGTCCGTCTTAAGAGGCGTACGGTGAAAAATAATGACGGTCATTATCTGATTCTTTAAAATGTGTTCCTCCATATTTTTATTTACTCCAAAATTTTGAATCAAGCGCCTGTTAGGTACAAGTCATTCGATGACCAAAAAGGGAATAAAGTCCCGTGTCTCGTCTTCATGGGCTTTTGGCCCTAGACCTAACACGGGTAAGAAATTACAGCGCATTGGGGCAGGAGGTCGATTCAAGGTCAGCAAAGGGAAGTTGGAAAGCTTTCCAGAAAAGAGCAGAGACTACCAAAATATTACCCAGTATCTAAGAACCCCCTTCAATCATTAACGGTCGACGAATGAAGAAAAATGGATGTGTTTGTCATTATTAAAAACATGGAACCACTATGTACCTCAATAAATGGGCAGCCAGCACTAACTGAAGCCTCAAAAACTTTACATATCCTTACATTTAATTTGAGTCTTGTTTATCAAGAACCACCTTGGGCCAAATGGGCTCCACGCGCATGGATTTTCAAGAAAACACTCAGGGGAACTATTAGGTAGTTGCTTTCCAAAACATAACCTTCGGTACTAAAGGCGGCTAGACATTGGCCATCATTACTCTTTTATCCAAAGGTGGATTTTTTTTTTTTTTTTTGGAGACAAGGGTATAAACGTTATGATTTTGCCAACAGTGGGCGGTGGGTCATTGCCTGTCGCTAACGGGACACAGGGGAGCCTCTCCTCTCTCCAGCAGACATGCTGCAGTTAGAGACTTAGTCGGAGGTCCAGGGTCTCCCTGCTGGTGATGTAAGTCCCTCCCTGCATGAGCGGTGAGCTCTGAAGTAATTGCAGAAATGACTGTGAGGATTTCGGGAAAGCTGGGACTTGGTGGTACACAGAGAGAGTGAGCAGCAGAGCATCTTGGGAAACAGACCGTCACGTGCTCTAAATGAGGGGGGCCAGCCCTTGTCGCAGGTACAGTCCGGAGATCTGGAGACAGAAGCGGGTCTTACACTAAAGTAACCCCCTGTCCCTCTCTGGGACCAACCCCTCATCCCTCTTTCCACGTCAACCACACAGATGGCCGGATTTGGGTTAACGGCTCTGCCTTTCCTTAATGTAGAGCGATGCCATTTTTTTGCATTTTTGTCTAAGAGAGGTTCGTCCTCCTGAGGTTAGTTCTGGCCATGAGTGTGGGGTTTCACGTCTACAAGGTGGTAGCACGTTGAAATTTTGTTTTCCTCTTCTTTTTTTTTTTCCCACGGAATATTTTGCAGAGATTTTTCAACGATGACACTGTTCTGGTCATTCAACCTTACTAATGCATTATAAAAAGAAGAAAATATATATCCACGTTTTCCAATTCCAAAATATTCTGGTCTGGACACGGTCCTGAAAAGGAGCCTCCAAGTTCACATACATTGGTGTTTGGAGAGCCGTAATTCTTAATATTCCTCTCGGTCTGCTCCGTGGGTCCCTTTAATTGTTGTTAAGTGACATCTTCGGGTTGAAAAGGGAAATAGTGCTTAGAGATGTGGCCCATGCATGTATTTCAAATTATTCAACCCATGCATCTCCACATACGAAGTGACGTGTATTAAGCAATAGGACGATTCTGGAAATGATCGAATCTGACGTTTTAGACTTTCAAGCGAGATTCATTCTTTCAGTCTCGGGAGTCTTGCCTGTGTCGTTCCGTGGGTCTGTCAGTCCTTGTACATTTCACGGGAGTCTCGGGTAATTTCAAAACCTTGCATTTTATTCCTGCTCGCAGCACCCGTTAGAGGCGTCCCACCCTGCGCCAGGGCCGATGCGGAGGGGAGAGCATCCTTGACAGCAAGGAGATTACATACCTTGAAGCCATTTGACATCTCCGTGTTTCTCTTTGGACTTTGTGATACTTTCAATTTCCTCATCTCCTTTGCTCAGTGAAACAGGTTTAGGAGCGAGATTCTTACCCATTTTAAAATCCGTAGCGTCACGAATATGTTCAAGAAACTCTGCTCTCTGTTCCCCAACACAGGTGTTGTATGTACACGATGTTTAAAAAAAATCCAAACAAGTTCAGGGAATTTAGGTGTTTAAGGTTTTTGTTGTTGTTGTTTTGATTTTAAGCAGTGAAAGGTGTTTAATGTATCCATTTGAAATGTTCCCCATATACACCAGCTTAACCGAAAACGGAAAACTATATCCATTATTTTTTTTTTAAAGATTTTTATTTATTTGACACAGAGAGAGAGATCACGAGTAGGCAGAGAGGCAGGCAGAGAGAGGGGGGGGAAGCAGGCTCCCTGCTCATCAGAGCGTGATCCCAGGACCCTGAGATCATGACCTGAGCCGAAGGCAGAGGCTTTAACCCACTGAGCTCCCCAGGCGCCCCTGTGTCCATTATTTTTAAATGTAAACCTGACGAAAACAGAATTAGAGACCAGAAGCCAAAGTTAGCAAATATGAACAGCTTAGTGTATTTGCTTCAATAGGCAAGAGATCCAGTCTACGCTTGCTAACTTCTTAAAAAATCAGATGCTTTATTACAATGCCACTTGATAAGGACAGGTGAGGGGCGCCTGGGGGGCTCAGGTGGTAGAGCGTGTGACTCTAGATCTCAGAGTCACGAGTTCGAGCCCCACATTGGGAGTAGGGTTGACTTAAAAAAAAAACAATTAAGGGAAGGTGATCGGGTGTCACCTCATCCACATAGTGAGGCAGGTCGGGCATCTGCGGGTCCAGTGTCTGTGCTCTGCCGGCCGGTATAATTTGCAACCCGGTGTCGTTGCTAGACTGGCCCACTAGCAGCCCCTGTGGATGGCCGGCGCGGTCACTTTTCCTAAGGACTCAGATTCAGAGAGAGCAGACGAAGTTTCTTCTAGCCCATAGGTTCTATGTGCCAGAGGCCACCTCTCACTGTTCCGCGTGGGGCTGGCTCATCCTTCCCATTCCCACCAGCCTCCCTGGTCCACCAGTTTGGTTTCCTGAGCTCAGATGGTGTCTGACTGAAGGAGGCAAGGTCCTCAGGGTACGGGCTGGCACCCTCCCGGCTAGGTCACAGCCCCGGTGCCCGCTGGCCGTGAGAGCCTCAGGCTTTGGGTGCCTCCAACCACGCTCTGGACGTGGCCTCCGCTTCCCGACTCCCTGCCTTTTCAGCACTTGGAGAGGGTTGCCATTCTTCAATATCCAACTAGCGTGCTGTTGCTTTTGAGAAAGCTGTTTTAGTCCTAAAGTGGACAGTCGTTCTGGGCCCCTGCCATACTGTTTGGTATTTTACGCGAGCATGATTTAGAGAGCATATTTTGCATACTTTGCAATACAGTTCATTTCCCTGTTTGCTCTATTATTTACGCTAAAATGTCTTTCTTCCAGGCTGTGGAACATTCGGTCCCTAGACTATCATCCAATACGTTTACGCGAAAGGCTTGCTGAATTGTGTTCGATATATTAACTCAGAGTTTTTTGCTGTCCATGTTTAAGGCCAAGGGCTATCTTGAAGAGCAACTCAAAGCTTCTGTGACTGTTTGCCCGACCTGTTGTCGCCTGTTTTCTCAGTTGACCTGCAAACCTCAGTGTCCAGAGGGTACAGCAACCCGAGACATAGCAAATCCCCACCGTCGCTGAGTTTATCGAAAATGGCCCTTAGACAGGCGCTGGCCATTTCTGATGCAAGTCAGGAAACACAGGGCTTTTCGTGTAAAATTTCTGAGGCTGAAAATTATTTCTTTTTTTTTTTTTTTTAAGATTTTATTTATTTATTTGACAGAGAGAGAGAGAGATCACAAGCAGGCAGAGAGGCAGCAGAGAGAGAGGGGGAAGCAGGCTCCCTGCTGAGCAGAGAGCCCGATGTGGGGCTGGATCCCAGGACCCTGAGATCATGACCTGAGCCGAAGGCAGAGGCTTTAACCCACTGAGCCCCCCAGGTGCCCCTGGAAATTATTTCTTATATTGAGCAGACACTGGTTCTTAGCAATGATAAAACAAGTCAAGTTCACGGCTTTGGTCTTCACACTATTTATTTACTTAACACGTTTCCACAGGCTGTTGGGGGAGTGTTAGAAGGTGGTGGTTGTCTACATGTCACCACATGTCAAAGTTCACTCCGAGGTTTGCAGAGCACATGGGTTTTTTTTGGGGGGGGGGTTGTTTGTTTGTTTTTGCACCAGGTTTAACTTTAACATGAAAATGTAGAAATAAAAGCCCCCAAACCTAATTTTTATTTTTATTTTTTGTTTTCACATTTCTACTTTAATCCCAGTGAGCTGGCATACGACATTGTATCCGTTTCAGGCGTACAGCGCAGCGGTTCCGTAATTCCACGTGCTCGTCACGCAGGTGCCCTCCTTCATCCGCATCACCTGTCCCCCGTCCCCCGCCCCCGCCCCTCTGGTGACCAGCAGGCTGTTCTCTCGAGTTAAGAGTCGATTTCTTGGTTTGCCTCTCTCTTTTCCCCCTTTGCTCATTTGTTTTGTTTCTTAAATTCCACATATGAGATCGTATGGTATCAGTCTTTCTCTGACTGATCTTACTTAGCATTATACTCCCCAGGTCCATCCAAGTTGTTATAATGGCAGGATTTCATTTTTTTTTATGGCGGAGTAACATTTCATTGTTTATATATACTACATCCTCCTTATCCATCCATCAGTTGATGGGCACTTGGGCTGCTTCCATAATTTGGCTCTTGTACATAATGCTGCTATCTCGATGTAGTCCCAGTAGTTTATTTTTGATTTGTTTCCCCTGCTTCAAGAGACATATCTAGAAAAAAAGTTGCTATGGCCGACGTCAAAGAAGTCACCATGTTCTCTTCTACGATTTTTACGTTCTGGTCTCTCATTTGGGTCTTAATCTATTTTGAATTTATTTTCGGGGATGGTGTAAGAAAGTTTCATTCTTTTGCCCTGTTGCTGTCTGGTTTTCCCAACACCATTTGTTGAAGAGACTGTCTTTTTTCTATTGGATATTCTTTCCCACTTTGTGAAAGAGTAATTGGACATTTAGTTGTGGGTTTGTTTCTGGTGTATTCATCTACATGTCCATGTTTGTACCATTTCCATATTTTTTAAATGTTTATGTTTGCTTGTTTGCATTAGTTTCAGAGGTAGAACTTGGTGATTCCTCAGTTGCCTACAATCCCCAGTGCTCATTAGAGTATCACAGTGTTTTGATCACCATAGCTCTGTGATAAAACTTGATGTCTGGGATTTCGATGCCTCCAACTTGGCTTTCCGTTTCTAAGATTGCTTTGGCTATTTGGGGTCTTCTGCGGTTCTACACAAATTGTAGGATTTTTCGTTCTGTGGAAAACGTTGTTGGTATTTTGATAGGGATCGCATTAAATGTGTAGATTGCTTTGGGTAACGTAGGCATTGTAACAATATACGTAGACATTCTAACAATATATGTAGACATTGTAACAATATATGCAGACATTGTAACAATATTTGTTCTTCCAATTCACGAGCACGGAATGTCTTTTCCTTTCTTTGTGTCAGCCTCAATTTCTTTCATCAGTGTTTTACAATGTTGAGAGTATAGATCTTTCGCCTGTTTGGTTTGGTCATTTGACGGCCCAAGAGATGAGTGCCATTTAACTCTTCCCGGTGAGTTCAGAGAAGTCCACAAAGCCTATGACTTACCCGTTATACAAGTACGGGATTAACAGCAATAATCAAAGGATATACCTAAAGTCACTTTAGCTCATCCCTGACACATTCTGATGAGTTAAAGCAATTGTAAATATTGCCTCCTTAGTTTCAAATTCGATTTTCAGGAAATATTAACATTTCTCACTCTTACTTAAAACTTAGTAATATTTAATGATTAATTTTTTAAAAGATTTTTTTATTTATTCATTTGAAAGAGACAGAGCATGCAAGGGAGGGCACGAGCAGAGGGGAGGCGCAGAGGGAGAGGGAGAAGCAGACTCCCTCCTGAGCAAGTAGGCCAATGTGGGGCTCGATGTCAGGACCCTGAAATTATGACCTGAGCCAAAAATCGAGAGTCAGAGGCTTAACCCAATGAGCCACGCAGGTGTTTTGATTTATTATCTCAGTTAGCCTCAGTATCCCCAGGCAATGGTGATGGTCGCCCTTTGTTTGCAGAAGAGTCAGTGTGGGCTTGAATAAGTTCAGAAATAGGCTTAAATTTCAGTCTAGTGAATGATGGAATTAAGAACCAAACTCTGCTTTACGTGAGAGCCTGGGATATGAAGTCTTATCATTCACTTCGAGAGCAGGGACCTCTAGATAGAAGACCAGATTTCCAAAATGCTCTTGGGTTCTACTCCTCACAAACACCGGGAGTGGTATTTGTAGGAATGGTATTTAGGGGATCAGCCTCCTGATCCCCTAATTCAACAATCGCGATCTGGACATTTGTCAAAGTGAAAGGTAGCTCCTCACAAAATACTGTGACCTCCCTTGTCTAAATGTTTGTCATATATTTTGATTCCTAACTGAACAACATCTAGATTTCTTGTTCAAATAGTATTCAAGCCTCCATGGTGTTTATATGTCTTTCTTTAGGTACGGTCCGTCCACTGAGGTTTACGAAACACGGCCAAATGTTAGGACCCAGTCTCCCTGAAGCCAAGTGAGACTAACTGCCATTTATTGTGTGCCAATCCTATGACAAACACTCCAACAGGCATTTCCAATTCTCTCCTTTGATTTCTTCCTTTCGTCAACTCTGCCGCCATATTGACGAGGAAATTAACACGTGGTGGGTAACTTGCTCCACGTCAGGGAGAGAGGTGAGGCTGTCGCCCTCCAGTGCCGTTGTCCCGTGTGGGGCGCGGTCAGGGCTGGGATGGATCCTAGTACCTGCGGCTACTATTCTTCCAGCAGAGTAGCTGCCGACCTGCTGCGATCATTTCTACCAGTCTACGGGTGTTTACTGGGTGCATGCTGTGCTTAGGCCTCGGGGACTAGGAGACGTATGACCTTGGGAACCATGCGGCTCTCAGTCAAGTACACTACAGAGGCGCAAAAATCAGCAAACGCAGGGAAGGCATCGCAGGCCATTTTGAACTTGGGCATGGGAGACATTAACTTGCATCAGCAACACCGTTGATAATTGAAAACAAATCTGTGCTACCTCCTGGTACACGGTAGTCGCTGACTGAATGATGAAGCTCACGCTGTGTGGAACCAATGACTTTTAAAAAAAATTAAGTGCCTTCTTGGCTTAGTTCTGCTCTCTCGACGACACACCCTGCCCACATTTTCCACCCCAGCCTCGCAAACTCCAGTTTAAGGTAGTTACTATAAATTAATTATAGAGTGCTCTGCTCACATTACATAATGTTGAACCTGTGACTTCAAAGTACATGCTGTTTCTCAAAACATCCCGGAGACGGTGAAAGTGTTTGGAGGAGAAGGTGCCCCCAGCAGCCTGCTGTGGGCTGCTGGCCAGGTGCGTCCGCCTGCCCCTGCCCTCCCTTGCTGTTTCCTCTAGAAGAAAATAGTCCCATTTGAAGAATAGACATCAGTGCAATAAAAGGGGCTTGAAATAAAAATAGGTTCCATCTGTCTTTCTGTATGTTTTAGATTAATCATGGCATTGATACTGTAAAAAAAATACAGAGAGGTCTTACAAATAGCAACACTGAAATGAGAATCAAAATATGTCCTTTACAAAAAACTAAATGTCGTTAAAAGAAACACGATGGGCTTTTTAAAGTATAATAAACAGCATATCTACACTTTGAAAGGACAAATAATTTTATATAATAATTGGGGGGAATGTACAGGGAGTGATTAATTTGGACATGGAACCCAAAATGGAAAAGTTGAAATTTAGAGTAACACAAATTTTAAGAGACGTTTTAGAAACTTTTCAAGTACCGAGAGGCATTTCTTAAAAACTCGAGATTATATAATGAACCCCTTTCTTAAGGAAACACAGAAAATAATAAGACAAAGGTAGTCTCTGGGTGAGATAATTTTCCCTCGATTTATTCCTCAAAAAAGCGGGAAGTTCTCTTTGTACACAGGCATGCATACAGAGGGAAGTTACCTTCTAAATTTACCGAGACCTAAAAGATAATTTCGTTTCGTTTTGTTTTTGCAATACTTTCATTTGAAGGCTTTGTCAAACATACAGCCTTTCATGAAGTATTTTTGAGAAGGGAGAGGCAGAAAGGGGCGTGGAGAAAAGCTACCTTGTCTGCTCCGTTAGCTCACGTTCAAGTAGGACCTTTTTTTTAACATTCATTTAAACGATATACTTGGAGCAGAAAGTGCTGTCACAGGATAGGCATTTGCCTTTGCACGTCCCACGTCTCCTAAAAATAAGTGGGATATGGTGAAAACAAAAGACAAAAGAAGCGATGCATCATTGGCTAGACATTCCTTTCAAGACAGGTATCAGAGAAAGCTGGCTATAGCAGTAACAGGTGCACTAGGTAGACTGCGACCCTTTTCAGCTGATTTTGCCATTTGCGTGTGTAAATACAGCTACATCAAGCCTGTAGTATTTCTGCATAGCTACAAATATGAGCATGTGTATATACACATATGTTCTCAATAGTGTTATTTACTACTTATAATTTGATCTTTTTAAAGAATTTTAAATTCTTATTCCATGGACCCAGTCCCTGAAAGTGAAGAAAGAAAAGATTTTTAAATGGCATCATTTGCAAATATATGGGATGCTTTACAAGGTACCAGCGAGCTAGAAGACTGTGTCTTTGTGTTTTCATTTCTAACAGACTGTTGTAGGAAACAAAAGATATACCGAAATGTTGCACTTACTACATTTATGAATTACATACAGTTTTCTATAGACTGAGAACAATGATATATTTTTATAGGTTCTTTAGTGAAAGTGAGTCTGCCAGTGACTGTTCTTGTTCTGGGTACAATAACATTGATTTTATCTACCAAGTGTAAGGGTACAATAACATTGATTTTATCTACCAAGTGTAACAATGGAGGAATCTCCAACCACCATTTTTCCTGCTTATCTGACAGATGGTGACTATCACCCTCAGCGTTGAAGAGACCAAGGGGAATTCCAGTCGGGGAAAAAGAGGGGAGGAGACTGATCCAAAGGGAATGCCTGTGATGCTTTTAGGGAGCACGGACTAGCGCATGCTGTTTGGAGGGATGGTTCTGGTGCCAGGTGGGGAGACGGAGGCACGTGATTTCCACCCCTGGCATGAGCCTTAGTCCACACTTACAGAAGTGCGATGGCTACAATCCAAGGCCAGAGCATCCTTTTAATATTTATAAATATCCTCAGTAAAAAAAAAAATGTTTGCAAACTCTTTGCTTTATGTCATTTAGCAGCAAAGCCTTTGGCCATTGGAGTCTGGTTCTAAACACCATCCTTTCACTCACTGAACGTTGATCAGGTACAAGATACCTACCTCTGCACTTCCAACTGCTCTTTAGTCCAGTGGGGACAGACGTAGCATCCCCTAAGATAATTACATGAGTTAGTATTTGTAAAACACACAGGCTAGAACAGGTAACACTGATAAAGCACAAGGTCCATATAAAGGTGTTTATTACTTAATACATTGGAAATATGAGAATATTGAACATTAACACATTTTGGCGATTCTAATTCAGTAAATGTGGATGTCTAATTTGGTACTCATTTTGTTCCTCTGTTTAAATTAAAAGCATACAACTTGCAGAATATCATAGCTTTTATCCCATTTATATATAATATCTGCCAAAAACTGTTTTGTAATACCTTAATATTATGTGGAGCTGAATTTATATGGTTAGGCCCAGTCTGTATGTGTTCTTGCATGGGTATGTGTGTTGGACTGATTTATAAAATAAACTATTTATTAAACTGGGTTTTGCACTACTAGACAGAGTCACGTTTAAGAGAATACGTCTAAAATATTTCAGCCTTTTAAACTAGATTAAACAAGAATAAAGTGTGTGTCATTAAAAATACTCAAAATTCTACAGTTATTTTGAGTTATTTAAATATAATCCTGAGGCTTATTCAAATATATATTCTGACTTTCACTTGTGTCACTGAAATGGAGGATGGGCACTGCTTTATACCGAAATAGTGTCTACACTATAATCGTGCCCCACAGCACGTGTGAAGATGGTACATTGTTACTCTGTCATTTCTAAAAGTGAATGTAACGCTCCTTAAACAAAATAACTAGAAGGATGGATTAACGGTAAGTATATAGCTTGGATTCAGATTCTTCTTATGGACCGCTCACTAGAGTTTCCTTTGCTGTGGAATGAAGAAAGGCTTCTTGGAAAATTAATTTAAAAAAAAAACCCAAATATCTTTTTAAAACTAAGAACTTCACTCACATTCCTGAATTGGCCCATTAGGTTAATTTGGAAAAATCTTCCTGCCAAAGTCAACAAAATAAACCGGGCAGAATATAGAATCCCTCCCGAAGCATTTGAGGAGCTAAAAACCTAGGAAAAACGAGCTGACCGAGAGCTGGAAAAACTCAACTACACCGTGTGGCCTGGCATCCTGAGCCCTCCCGCCTCCGTCGGATGCTATTTGGGTCGGTGGACTGAGACACCGAACAGCGCTTTTCACATCGTGTGGGGTGAGGACACAGGGCAATACATGGGGGCCTTGGACCTCCCCACACTTCAGTGTGTGACCCCAGGGCTGCAGGCAAGGTGCACCAGTGTTCTGAGGGTAAACTAGGTTCTGAGTCATTGGATTACTCCTGAAAATCACAGCTGCTGAAACTGGGTTAAAGTGATCCCAGGTTAGTGCGTGTCTGGCTCCTCTCTAGGAGTCGGCGCTACTGAAACTATGATGACAAACATTGCCAAGCACAAAGCATATGGTCAAAGCTACAGAGGCACAAGGGGCTGAGAGGCAACATCAACAGAGAGGAGCTGGAATCCAGAACGACGCCTGCAGATCCCCAGGTTGTCTAAGGAGGCAGCAATCAGATCCAGAATATAAAGTCAGTCCGCGGCACTCAAGCAGGCACAGGACAACATGACGCATTTCAGCGCAGGATTAGAAACCTAATCTAGACCAAGCAAAACTGAAAGGAAAAAAAAAAACAGTAAGAATTTTGGAACTGAAAAATACAAAGATAGAGTTGAGTGGGTTTCAGAGCACATTAGACATAGTTCAAGAGAGAATAACAAACTGGAAGACAGAACAAAAGAAAAGCACAGACAGAACAGGCATAAGGACGCAGCAGAGAATCAGGACTATAGTGAATATTTAAAGCCACAAAATGATGAAGGGGAAGGTTGGAACAGAAGCAACAGTTGAGGAGATAATGACTGACAATCTTCCAAAGACAATGAAGGACGGCAATCCAACGAAGTGTCCAAGCAGCAGCACTACGATGAAACAAAGAAAAAATGGAAATCCGGCAAGCAGCAAGAAGACAGATTCCAATCAAATAACAGCAGAACAGGAAACAACGATAACAACGTGGTATCAGAAGAAACCACGGAATTCTGAAGACAGTAAAATATCTTCAATGCGCTGAAGGAAAGAACCGCCAACTTGGAATCCTATGTACAGACATAGAACCTTCGGGATCACAGTACACTTGGTGCCTTATCGAGGTCTAATTTTTTTTATTGATGCTTTTATCATTTTTATAGACAGTTCAAAAGGCCCAGGACAGTTTAACTCCACGGACCCCCTCCTTATTTACACCTATTGTTTTGGTTGTTTTAGTTTCGCGTATTTTAAATTTAGTCAATCCTTACTATCATTTTTCTAATAGGGACTATTCATTTAGTTATAGCTCCATATTTATGTGTTATTGTATTTTATTTCTTCCTTTGCTTCATTGCAAATAATTTTTCTCCCACCTGCAGAATACTCTTTGGTATTTCTTTTAGTGAATTTCTACTGGTAATAATTTCTTTTTTCAATTTTCATTTGATTGAAAGTATCTTTATGGCAACTGCATTCTTAAATGATGAGAGGCACCTGAGGGACTCAGTTGGTTAAGCATCTGCCTTTAGCTTGGGTCATGATCTCGGTGTCCTAGGATCGAGCTCTGCATCCGGCTCCCTGCTCAGCGAGAAGCCTGCTTCTTCTCCCTCTCACTCTATTCCTCTCCCTACTTGTGCTTCCCCCACAACCATGCTTGTGCTCTCTCTCACTCATGCTCTCAAATAAATAAAATCTTTAAAAAAAAAAAAAAAGGATGGGCTTATAAATGGTAAGAGGACCAATAAATATTAGATCTTGATAAAGACATACAGCATAATCTACAGGATAATACTTTTACACATAACTGGTGGAATAAATAGGAGACATAAAAAATTCAGAGGATCTGGACACCATAATTAATAAAGCTGACCTACTGGTCATGCACATATTTCTTCCTAAAAAATTACAGAATATATGTTTTTAAAAACATGTGGAAAATTTATAAACACTGACTTTAAACTGAGCCATGAAGTCTCAACATATTATAATCTGACATGATGGAGATTATAAATCCTGACAACAGTTCAATTAAACTATAAATCAATAAGAAATATTTCAAAAAATCTCCATATGTTGTAAATCAAGAAACAGAATTCAAAATATGCCACAGGACAAAGGAGATCTCACAATAGAAATTATAAATCTGATGTGACTGAGTGAGAACAAAAAGAAGGCATAAATAACCAATATCAGGAATGGGAAAGGCAAACTCACCACAGATTCCAAAGACATTAAGATAATGAAATTAAATTACAGGAGATTTCTGGTTCTGCCAAAATAAAGTATCCTCATTCCTCCAAGGTTCTCCCTCTTACTACTAAAAATCCTTGACACAATAAACAAGCTTAAGAAACCTCAGGAAGTTGTAAAGGAAGAGAAGCCTACCTAAAAACCTCAGGAGTTGAGGGACACCACTGCTGGAGTCCCCTGGTTTCCTGATTGCCTCCCATATACCCCATCCCACCAACAAACACAGACCGAAAATTGGATGGGAAAAAGATGACTTAACAACAGAAGACCTTTCTGGCCATAAGCCCACCCTATCAAGGGAAAACACCAAGGGAAAACTGTAACTCCACCCCTGGTCTTACTTGTCCTAGCTGTCCTCTCACCCACCCTCCACTCCGCAGAAGCAGAGGGCACTCCCATGCCGCTGTTGGGTGGTTTGGGGCCCATGCCTGCACCTCCTACACTATGCAATGGTCCAAACCTTGGCTGGCTGCTCTTCTGTGCAGGATTCCATGCCTGGGGGGGTCAGGCCTTGGTTAGCCTGGGCTATACATATAGTGGGCAAGCGTGTATCCCTGAAAGGGTGAACCACTGGGAAGAGCTGGACGTCACCAGTTTGTTACCACATCGATGGCTGGTGTCCTTAAGGAATAGTGCCCTATCAAGAACTCACCGAAACTCTGGGATAGGTTGACATTCACAGGTGGCACTGGCTTTAAGAGCCAATGGGGGAAGTGGAACCCTATGCTACTGGGCCCATGCATAGCCCCATCGCTGTCTCCCGGCCATTGCATTTACGTGTCCATATGGAGTGCTAGCGCAGCTGATGAGGAAAGCGGGCTGAGACACTTGAGCTACTTGGTCATTCAGTACCTTTTCTAAGGACACATGCTTTTTGCTGGATGCTAGTATGTGGCTGGAAGTCTTTGCACTTTTGGGGCACCCGGGTGGCTCAGGCAGTTGAGCATCTGACTCTTGATTTGGGCTCCGGTCATGATCTCAGGGTCGTAGGCTAGGAGCCCTGTGTTGGGCTCCTCGCTCAGCACGGCAGCTGCTTGTCCCTCTCCCTCTGCTCTTCACTCCTATCCCTCCCACTCTCTTTCTCAAATAGAGTCTTCACACTTAGTACCTATGATATATGTCGCTCCATAGCCCCCTGCCCCAGACCTCCTTGTCTCCAGTCTCCTAGTCTTTTTCCGTCTAGGTCCCTGGCTACAGCCAGGCTATTGACCGCTGACCAGGAACACTGTAGTTTACCCTCTCCAGTCTTTCAGGGCTCCCTCTGAAATAGGATAACCACTCTCAAATTCTGCCTTGCAACCACTGGCAGAGCCAATCCACTCAAAAATCAAGCTTGGGATTTTTTCCTTATCCTCAGCTGTTTGAATTGATGTGAGCCTGGAGCAGGACGGTACACTTGGCATAGGTGTTACGGAGATCTGGATTACTCGCTCACGCAGCTTACTTACTGGGGCCCTCTGGTCCTGCCTGGATTCAGTTCCCAATGTACCATCTCCATCCAACAACGGATTGCCACTGGGTCAGTTCAGACCCGGCATACCACAGTTCTGGGTTCATGGCCACTTGGTGCCCCCCAGTTAGGCATTCCACCAGTCTTGTATTACTCGTATTGCTCTGGCTACCTCTCCTCCCATTACGGGAAACCCACCAATACTCAGACCAGCACATCCCTGATGGCCCAGTGAGTGGTGTGTGCTTTTCTGTGGAACATAATGCTATATTGGCTTTTTGTTTTTGTTTTTAGCAAATGCAATTCCAGCAGGTTTCTTCCTCTACCATCTGCTGGGCAGCTCTTGAATTCCTCTTGAATTCCTCTGCTCTTGAATTACTATGTTGCTCAGTGTGGCCCAGCACTTTCCCCAGACATCGAAAACCCTCAAGCAGTAAGATTCCCCATAACTTAGGGGACTTGTCGGGGGGTTAAAGATCGTATCCCTTGAAAGTATACTAGTCAATAAATTCTTGCATAGTCAGTTTTATATTCTAGTTCCTTTGATCAAACTTCCTCAAACTCCAATCCCCTGGCTCCTGCTGGTACCAGTAATAGGGTCTTTCTGTGTGCTGCCAGGGAGGGCCTTTGGCTCTCACACATGGTCAACTGCTTGTGAAGACCTCCACCTCACATTCTTTCTTTTCAAAGCATCAATCTGCCTTGACAGTGATGTATTGGCGACACTGTCCCTTCTCTTTAAAAGACCCGGCTCCTCACAACCTGCAAGGATACGCCATTCAGTAGAGCACTCCCTCTGCCCACTGGGTGATCAGTGAGCAAGTCTCATCTTACTGCCTGTATTCTCAGACCAGCTCCGGGCATTGCTTGGGTTAGTTTTGATCTTCCGGGAAGTCACAAAAATAGGACTGGATGTGTAAGAGATTAATCTTACACATTAAGAGATGTGTAAGAGATTAATCATCTGCATGCACAGATGCAGAAGAGAATGCATCTGTGAGAGAAAAAGGGGAGGAAGAGAAAACGTGTCATAGTGCAGGTTGGACCCTGTGGGGAGGAGAAGGGAAGGTCACAGGTAGAGTCGTAGCCTGTAGTACAGTTCTAAGAAGGAGCTGGATGAGCTGATGAATGGTCCTCAAACCCCAGCTGCCCATCAGGAGCTCCCCCCAGACCTAGATAATAGGCCTGCATCCTGACCCCGGCCACGCTGTCACTGGAGGCAGCAGGCTGTGAGAAGTATGGCATCAGTGGGAGCAGAGGTGGATTCAGAGGGCAGCAGCGGGGCCATCAGTCCGTTACTCCTTCCGGTGAAGACTGTCATGGCGGTCACGCCTATACCGTCAGCCACACCTACACTGGGTGCGATGGTCTTCCATTTACTTCTACCACAGGACAAGGAGGCACTCAGACCTGCCACGGAGGACCACTAGCACTTCTCCCTGCTCCTCTGTGTTACGCAATCCAGTTCTCCCTTGACGATTCAGGTCAATCGTCCAAACCTGTGCAGTCACCAGCTTTTTAACCCTTGATTCTAGCGCGTGGGGTAGAAGTTCCAGCTTACGATTTAATAGAGGCATTCTTCCCTAGGTCAATAATACCTCTCAACTAGCAGAATCCAAAATTGCAGAGGCAGGAAGCAAGGGTTTTCCTAGCGGAAAGGTAAAAGAAGCCATTCCCACCACCTACACCCAATGCACACACAACTCTGAGACCCATGAGTCTTAACTAGAGCAGTGACAGTGAGATACATTAGTGTCATTTAGGCAGTCACAGTTCTAGAGTCTCCCGCTCTGCCCATCTTACAACCATCACTCTAACTCCACAGGCACGAAATCGATGAGGGCCATGTGGCTAGTTGCTGACAGCTGGTGATGTGGAGCATAAATCATCACACCCAGGAAGACATTACTCGAGCCCCAGTAAGTGATGTCACTCGGCCGGCACCATCCAAGTCTTCAGCCAGATGGCTTTCAGGCCAGTGAGCAACATGAGTATGAGCTCGAGGCCACACTTCATTTCCTACAAAATGAGTTCCCTGGTCAGCAGCAATGCTGGGAGGAATATAAGGACAGCAATAAAAGCCTTTGGTAAATCCACAGATGGTGGTTTGGGCAGGATTACTGTATGCAAGGGAGGCAAATCTCTATCCAGTTCCAGTGCCAACGGAGTGCTGAGCCTTTCACGATGACCTTGGTCCGGTGTAACCAACCTGCTATGCGGGTGGCTGGCTGTCTCATGGCCACACTGGGGGCTCACAGTTGGACTCTGCTGTTGGAAGGTCAGTGCTCGGCAGTGGCTGTAGCCAGTTTGTTTAGTAGCCGGCAGACCCTCCATCTTTGTCACCATGGCCACTTAGCTCATGGGCCTACTGGCAAGGAAGAGGGAAGCGGACCGTTACCCACGGGCGGATGGGTTCTCTGCTGAGTTTCTCTCTAGTGTGCATTCCTTCCCACTCGGTGCTCATTTGGAGAGATCATACACGTTTTCTAACACTCTCACCAGGTGTCCGTTCTTGTTCCTTCCAAGTCTGATCAGTGAGCTAAACTGCTGACTTACTGCGGCCTAAAGATCAACACAGACCTACACTTCTAGTACGAAGTGGAGAAACAGGGACACTGCTCCAAGTTCTACGATGGAGAAGGGGAATCCTTTACCATCCCCCTTCAGGGTCACCCCTGTGTGTGCAAATGTAGCTGCCCACTTGGGGTGTGATCAAACCTTTTCTCCCCCAGTCCATTTGTGATGGCGAATATCACAGGAGCAGGGTGACGTGAGAAGGCGGGACTAGGAACCATGAGAGTCTGAGCCACTGGGCCCAGCTTGCTCACACCCGTGCACCCCTCCCACCGGCTGACGGAACACTGCTGCACACGCCCAGCTTCACAGCCCCGTGCGCTGGGGTACCAACGAACAGGACATTTTGCTGGCCGCTTGGATCACGCAGCAGCTTGGCAAACAACTCTAGAACACAGAACCAACCGAGAAGCTGTGTCTCAAAAGGAGAACAGTTACCCGAAGAGGACAGCGTGGCTTTCTCTCCCCACCCAAGGTCCGCTCTGTGGTTCACCACACCTCTAGAAACCTGCCCAGCATCGCACATACTACCTCCTCTGCCGCGGCATTCCCAGTGGGCCTGGACCGGCTAGGTCACATTGTCCACACGGGTAGCGGCTGGAGCACTCTCATGGTACTTTGTAAATAGGCAGAAATAACACTCAATTGAAAGAAATGCTAACTTCAAACCCAAGAAAACTACCCTCTTAGGCAATGCACTTCTTTATTTGCGGAGGAAGCCAGATGAAGAAATTCGTCTATCATCATACCAACATACCCCAGATCACAGGTTCCCTAGAATTTTTATCAAGGTGGCAGGCTCCTGAATTTTTGTGGGGGCTTATAGCCAACCCTCGGACATGCATCCATCTCGCACAGTTGTGTGAAGAATTTGATAATTCCTGTGTACCAGATGCACTCACAAGGGTGCCTTTAACTGGAGTAGATCAGCGTGGTGCACCACCAAATGGAAAAGCTGGGAAATCACCGGCAGACGAGATTCTATGACCAAGGCTGCAGTAGGACAGTGAACGTGTGCTCCTGGCCAGCCAGCACAGGACAAACTGCTTCTGGTGGGCTCTACCTTACAGTATAGAGAGGAAACGATTCACCAGATCCGCAGCTGTAGTCCATACTCTGGGGACTATTTAAACTTATTTTAGTAAATAAACAATATCTGTAAAAGAGGCTCTAAGTGGAATCCCACCTGAATAATTGGGTGGTCATTCTCTGAGATCCAAGTCTATCTTCTGCGTAGCCAAAGAGACGGGATACACAGTGATGTGGTAGGAATCACTATCCCTTCCTCTTTCTAGCCTTTGAAAATGGCATTAGTCTCTGCAAGCCCTGCAGAAATGCAATATTGCTTTGGTTTATCGTTTTGGTAGGGAAGGACTTTCACTGAGCCTTTCTTAGAATAGTCACCCTAACTGCACAGTTCATGGAAGCGAAAAGAGGAATATGTCCAGTGCTACTCCAACTACGTATTCTGGAACTCACAGTGGGGCAGGAGGTCCATCCAACCCATAGTGAGATGAGCCTGACCCTAAACTCCTTCGTTAGTCTGTACCCCAAGCATAGAGGCATTTTGGTTCCCAGGAGGAGCATCAGGTAAGAGCCAAAGTCCAGTGATCTCCAAAATATTTGCTAATTTTCATTTTTTTTAAGAGGCTTTTTATTTATTTGACAGAGAGATCACAAGCAGGCAGAGAGGCAGGCAGAGAGAGGGGGAAGCAGGCTCCCCACTGAGCAGAGAGCCCGATGCGGGGCTCGATCCCAGGACCCCGAGATCATGACCTGAGCCAAAGGCAGAGGCTTTAACCCACTGAGCCACCCAGGCGCCCCTTTGCTAGTTTTCATAACCCTTTATGCAATCCCCCTACCGGATGGCTGTAAGCGCTTGTAAGCATGAATATTTGGCAGAGCAGTGGATCCTTCCCCAAGAGTTGCCATGAGCAGCCCTAGCCCCACACTGTTCAAGGTATAAACATCTGTGCGTCTGTGATTTGATTCTCATAAAATTAGCTAAGAAGTCATGACTCAACTGTCATGACTTAAATCAGGCCTGGAGCTCTAATAAATAAAATTAGATGCTAAAACAAGGGTGGTCTGGATGGCCACCCCTCTCTCTCAGTGCTAGGGACACTATGAACAACCGGCCCAGGCCAAAGATCTCTGTAGACTGAATCATTCTGATTACTGCTTCTACCCTGATGCCCACCTGTCTTGGACCTCTTGTCGGCACAATTACTAGATGCCATTAGCACCATTAGATTGGTGCGGTCTATTTCAGGGACAGCATCCCAACTCCCATTGCTGGAGCACAGAGAGCTTCCGTCATGAGAGTTCGAGAAAGCCAGCACTCCACTCACCAAGAATGCCTCCGAGCTCTGGAGAAAGGAGTGTCCTAGACCTACAGGGGCCAGAGATGGGGGAGTGGGCAAGCAGTTATTACATAGAAAATCCACTTGAGCACTCCAGTCTTCTCGGCCTTTAGATACCTCACCCAGCATGCCAAGTAAGTCCGGCCTCACAATCCCATTCAGCATAACCCACTGCTGGATTCGAGGTGATTCACCGCTTTCAGTGTCAATCAGATGAGCAAACTCTGTGCTGTTCTTAGCTGCTCAAACTAATATAATCCAGACCTCTGGTAACTCTATCCACTTGGGTGAACTCAGTCCAATTCAACATTACTTTCCTTCCACCCTGAGCATCCTCGGGATCTACTCTCACACGTATCAGCTACAAGTTTTCTATTGCTGTGTAACAAATCACAGATTTTATGACCTGAAACAACACCCGTTTATTCTCTCGGTTTGCTGCAGGTGAGGAGTCCCAGCCTGGCTTAGCTGGGTCCTCTGGGTCCACTGCTTTTGTCACGGCGTCAGCCGGGCTGGGTCCTGTGCCGAGTACGGGCACCTCTCCTAGCTCTCGTGGCTGTTGGCAGAGCTCAATTCCCTGCGCCGTAGAACCGAGGCCCTGATAGGTAATACCTGGCGGGAGGGGCCGCCCTCCATGCGCACGGCTCCCCGCAGGCACTTGCCTCGTGGCCCTCTTTCCGGTCCCGTCACATCATGGCAGCTTATTTCTCCAGTGCCGGCTGGCAAATCTCGTGCTCCAGTCGGCTCATACGAAGCCTGACGTCACGTAAGGGAATCCTTCAAGCGGCCATCCCACCTCTGACGTCTTCTATCGTCCCAAATCCAGACACAGGTACTTTCCACACTCCAGGCAGGGTCTTACAGAGTACAACTCATTGGGGACAGGGTCCCCATGGGGTGAGTCTGACACGGCATGTAGATCCCAGGGATCTTCTGATGTAAACTGGCTAGCTACTCACCGGGCCCTGCCAGGGTGCAAGTTCAGGCTGAGAAGCAATGAAAAATGAAAAGCAATGTAAAATACTGACGGCGGCTTTGGGAAGGAGGCGGGACAATGGCTTTAGGAGAGACAACAGGTTCTTCAGACAACGGGAAGACTGATCTCCTCAGGGGCGGAAGGGCCTGGCAAGAGCAGCCCAGTCCAGTGTTGGGTTCCATGTGCCTGGCTTCACGGGGGATCTTCCCTAGGCCCTCACCCCAGTTTTGAGGGTCCTACATTCTCTCCCCCAATCACTGCCTTAGCTTTAGCATGAGAAGCATTATTCGGTTGTGAATTCAAGTCACTTGGTAAGTCAGCCCACCACCTGATTAGAACTTACCAGAAATCTCTGTGGCCACAAGAGAAAAGAGCGCCTTTCATCACAACCACAGAGGATCTCTCGTTCTCCAGAGCCGGCAACTCACCACTTTCTTTCACCCGGTCCTTACTTCATTGTCTTCATTAAAATGCATGATGTCACCTGCTGCTTGACCCACGAACACCCAAATCCGTGTCTTTCATTGATTCCTTCTATCAATGAGAACAAAACCTGAATATATCAGTTTTCCATTCCTTTGTGCGATTGGGGCCCTTGTGACACGGTTCCGTTCAGTATGATTTCCAAGTCTTGGGTGGACTTTCCATTTCCATCTTTGGTTTCTGAATGGAAGGTAAACTCAAGGCCTACAGGCACAACCACCACCAGCAACCGTGAGGACCAAAGCTGCACCAAGGAGGGGGAGCAAAAAGGACAAGTGGCCCGAGGCGACGACGGCATCGTGCCACCACTGCACCAGCTCTAAGCTGACCCTGCTGGACTGGAGGGAAAAGAAGCCACCACATCAGAACTCCCTGGGACTTGTAGCAAAACCAGCCCCGTCTTCACACTCACCAGCCGTGTAACCTGGGGAAGCGACAGAATTACTGCGACTCACTTTTCTCTCACATAAAGTGAGAAGAAGAGTATAAGTCACAGAGTTGGGAATATTAACTATGGAAATACACGTGAAGGACTTCAAACAAAACCTTTCACAGAGTAAGGAGTCGGTAAATAACAAGTATCAGCGACAGCAGCAGCACGACTACGGGGAAAGCACTCGCCCATATTCAACGTACTTCAAATATGGGAAACTATTTCACATGTTAAAATAACGGTTTAAAAAATGATGTCAGTGGGGAGCTTGGGGGGCTCAGTGGGTTAAAGCCTCTGCCTTCGGCTCAGGTCATGATCTCAGGGTCCTGGGATCGAGCCCCACATCGGGCTCTCTGCTCAGTGTGGGGAGCCTGCTTCCCCCTCTCCCTCTGCCTGCCTCTCTGCCCGCTTGTGATCTCTCTGTCAAATGAATAAAGTCTTTAAAAAAATGATGTCAGAGAGGGTGCAGTGAAGTGTGCACTCGGATATATTACTGACGGGAAGGTAAATTGGTACCTTTTCTAAGGGAGGAGATTGGCAAATGGCCCCGAGGAGCAGAAGTACCCACATCTGGTGTCCTACTTCTGGCTACTGAGCATGGAGAAGACTGCAAAACACCGCAGAGTAGTAAGGGAGAAAATGTTACCTGCCTCGCCATAGGTAACCGTGAGACTTTGGAAAGCAATACAAACACCCACAAATTAGAAATACATGGCCATGTTAATTTCGTTAAAGTGTTCCAAAATTTATAGTAATTAAAATGTTAATGAAGTGAACAAAACAGCATGGAAAATACACCATAATATTAAGGAAAATACGCCATACTATTAAGGAAAACACCGGTATCTGCAGCATGAATAAAATACTCACACCGACCAGGAAATGTTAGCATTGCTGTTACCCGGGTTCTGAAATTATAAGCCATATTCCCTGCTACTGCAATGAATACCCGGTGAGGATCCTTGTAGCTGCAAGTTAAAACAGAAAACCTAGCTTGCCGTGACACAGGCATGTTCTCATCTGACACAACGAGGCAAGTCCAGGGCTGGCCAGGTCCCAGACACGACCTGGGCACTGGTTCAACACCATCATCGAGGCCCTGGCTCTCTGGGCATCTCCAGGCTGTGTCCCCAGGTCGGTCCATGGTTTCAACACAGCACTTGCCAGAAAGAAGCCCTGGGCTGACAGTTAAGAAAGGACTCTCTCTGGAGTGAACAAACTTGGTGCTCTGCTGGGAAGAAGGGCAAAGCAAACTCGTATTGGAGAGGTGAGCAATACTGTCTTCTGCCAATTTTGACTATTTTAATTTTTCCACGTATGCTTATTGCTCCCAAGATTTTGAAAGTAATTTGTTTATTTGTAGGAAATTTGAGAAACAGAGGATACCAAAAAAAACCTTCCCCACTATCCTATTACATAAAACAACTGTTGTTAACATTTTGGCTCATTTGATTGAAAACTCTAAAGAATAGTACAGAACATTCTATCCTATGGAAATAGCACAATTTATTCAACTATTTCACTCTTGTAGGTCATCGATGTTAATTCCACTTTCATTACTATGGAGAATGTGGATGTTAATACCATCAAGCTTAATATTACACCCGATTTCTGATTTACTTTCTTAAGATAGTTTCCCTGTAAGTGACATTCCTGGGTCAACCTTGTTTACATATTGCCAAATGAATACACATTTACACATTTATAATAAGAAAAAAACCTGATTAATAAACTATAACATGGGAATCATATTTGCCTTAGCTTCACAGGTTCATCTAAACATCACGTGGTTTTAATGTTAAAAATTGCTTTGTTAAAATTAAGGCGTTATATAAATGTTAAGATATTATTCTGATGCAAACAAAACCAGCCCACCCTTGAAAGTAACTGCCTTATGATAACAATGTCTCTCAGGGATTAGTCTGTAATTTTTACCCTACACATTGGCATCACTTGAAACAATTCCCAACGCTCTACGTGATATGTTAATAGACGCAGCGGTTATCCTCATTACTGACGTACTTATCTATGCTCACAGGACACTTCTGCGCCTCACTCCCACGACCCCCCTACGTTCGTCTACTCTTACCCCAGACCACTTTCCGAACTCCAGTAACTGGTACCACCATTTCAACTCTGCTCTGCTTCCCCAGGCTGACTAGCTATTGAGCGGATATTGTTCATCCCTAGGAAAAGGCTTCATAAGTTAAATTCCGCAGCATTTTTAAATATCAGGAAAAAAGTTAATCCAAACTCAGGCAATACCAAAGAAAACGTATTTCCGTTAATCTTACCACACAATCAAGAAATCTGAAAAGCTTTAGGCGGCTATACTGCGTTGAGGGATGGGAGACTTAGGAGGTCTTTTACTAGTTACCAAAGACAGGTACTGGAGGAACCATAACCCCCCAGGAGGCTTGTTAAAGAAAAGACCTCTAAAAACAATTACGTCATGATTATGAAAGTTACAAGGAACTTTTTTTTTAAAAAGATCACCAAGGCTAACAAAGAAATGTCATTTCACTTCCCTCTGTACTTATGTGAGAATTCCAGGGTAATATTTGTCCACAGCATGACCAAACGAGAGCCTAACATTAACTGGTCAAGTTTAAAAAGTCAAATAGATCCTAGATAGAAGTAAACTTTTTTCCTGTCAATGCACAGTTGTGCCAAGATCCCACCTGTGTATATTTGCCATTTACAAATGTTTATGTCTTAAGAAAGGAAATATGAGGGGGAAAACCAGGGAATGTCCAAGAGAACATAAGGCGTTACAAGTACAAATGAAACAAAAAATTGAGAAACTACTAATTTTGTAAGTTGCTCAGGCGATTTTTCTGGTACTTAAACCTTTACGTTTTGGGTAATTTTTCATATTCAAATACAGCAGCCCAGTGTGAGAGAGGGGCACACTGGCGGCAGCAGAAGTGTCTGTCACCTAACACTTTGGTGATAAAGGAAATGCAATAAAAGATGTGATGACTGTTTGATACTTTTTCTCTAGAGGTGTCATCAGGGCAAGAAACTGCCTGATTTCTCTCTCTTCCCACAATGTGGAAATATAAAAGTTAAGTGGGGCACATACAATGGTTATTCCATTCTAAGATGTCAGAAAGGGAATTTAAAGGCCTCTAAACCAAAAAGGTGAAGGTCACACTGAACTACATTAAAAAACGCACCGAGTTGTCAGGACCTGGCCTTACACCGAAGTGGCTAAAAGTTGCAATAATAAGATGCACAGGCTTTTTAAAAAGTGACCTTGAACCATGAAAGGTCAAACTAGAAGAAATCAAATCTCATAAAATTAAATCAAATCAAAGGAAGGAAAAAGGTGGCCTTAAAATGATTACAGGAGAGGGGCTCCTGGGTGGCTCAGTCATTAAGCGTCTGCCTTCGGCTCAGGTCATGGTCCCAGGGTCCTGGGATCAAGCCCCGCATCGGGCTCCCTGCTCGGTGGGAGGCCTGCTTCTCCCGCTACCAATCCCTCTGCTTGTGTTCCCTCTCTCACTGTTTTCTGTCAAATAAATAAAATCTTTAAAAAAAAAAAAAAAAAAGATTACAGGAGAGTATGGTGGCCTGAGATTAGTCAACACACTGTAAAGAGAAGGGGCTGTTTTAAAATAATCCTGAAAAATCTGTTGGGCTAACGCCAGCACAGTATATTTGAAACCCTTTTTAAAAAGCAGTGACCCAAGAAATATTCCGCAGTCACAGACAGTTCTGGCCTTAAGGGATGAAGATCAGTGGGTGCTCCATTCGTAAAGCATTGGGACATTCAAAGTTTCAATGAAAACGATGACACCGTATTTTGTAAAATCTAATATATTTAATTTTGGCATAATAGTGATTTATTATATATTAATGTTTCAAAAATATACTTTTGTGTTGAACGAACCACTAGAGAGCTCAGACTCATGACCTATATGCAAGCTTTTGCTCCAAACGCCAGGCTGCTGTTGCACTGGAGGCAGTGGGTTCCATCACGGGGGTTGTAAGACCCAGGGCTGCAGATCACTGTGAAGAAAGAACAGTGAATGGGCAACAGTTTCTTCAGACGCCACATCACTTAATTTGACATGGAGAAGACATTTTCAAAAAAGACTCTTTTTCCTTTTTATAATTTTTGTTTGGTTTTAATCGTAGTAAAAAATACACGCAAGGTTTACCATCCTAACCATTCTTAAGCGTGCAGTTCAAAGGTGTGAAGTATGTTCACGCTGTTGTACAACTACCTTCCGGAACTTTCTCCTCTGGGAAAACGGCAAGTCTATATTCATTGAACACCTCTCCACTTCCCCTTCCCCTAATGCCTAGCAGCAACCCTTCTACTGTTTCTAAATACCTCATATAAGTGACAAGTTGTAACTTTTCACTCTGACCCTGGCTTGAACCAAGGCGGTGACCCCACACGGTTTTACTGAGCACACAATGTCGAGCTGCGCCAGCTAGCTAGGTGACCCGGAAGCCACAGAGCAGAAAAGGGCCCACACTAACAACCACGCCTTCGATGCACAGACAGCCCTAGACATGGGAAGGACTGCCAGCTTATTCCTAATAATCTCCTGACCTCACGTCCTATTTCCGTCACTTGCTGAAAGTTTAACTTTGGAAAAATTACTAACTTAACTCAGTTTGATCATCCTTAACATACGGATAACTGTATATAAGGAATGTGTTACCACAGTGATAGAAAGAATCTAACGGCAAACACATTTCTCATTGATTGACTTTGGGATTCTGGGTAAGCGGTCAATTCTTAGTTGCGGCTTCCTCATTTGTAAGACAGGCACAGTAACAACAAAGTCTGTAGTATTATGAGAGGACTGAAATCAGATGACTTTGATGAAAACGCATCCACCGCAAGACTTCAATCAACGCTCTGCCAACTGCGGGACCGCGTCTCCCCATGCACGGAGGCCGCGTGGTGCCAAGCTCTCTAACTGGGCTGCGGTCTCTGATTATCCTGTTCCTCCTTTTCCTATTGCAAATGTAGTCAGCCAAGGGCTCACAGAGATGTTAGCTGCACATCTAAGTCATGGCTATCACGGGCCAACAGAGAAAACTCTTTTTCTGGCACCAAGATCAATAACACGTGCCACTGTTTGGATCTGGGTCATGGTACATTATTTCATTTCATATCACTCGTTCAAAAAATATTCTTTCCATTTGGGAAATATTTTAACTGTTACTCAGAGAAAGTATTTTCCATTCTGGTTTTAATAGATATTTTGCTTGGGGAATCATGTTTCAGATAAAAAATACCGGTGGAACTAAGTTGAGTTGACTTTTTGCTGCAGTAACAACAGTATTTAAAGTGAGGATGTAGAGGGTAAGAGTGTCACGATGTGACATTTTTCAAAGGTGTGTGATCATGGTACTCCTTCTTTCAAAACACGTACTAATATTTCTTAAAGCACAAATATGGATGCTGAGAAAAGGTATCCGTGTTAAGTCAATACATAGGCAGAAGAGCAATGTAAATGCGCAGGCAGTCTTTACACGCATACTTTATACTGAGTATCACCAGCAGAGCTGACACTGGCAAGAAATCATCTAAACCCAAGTTTAAATAAACATGATCTTCTAATAATGTTCTTAGAATTAATAAATCTCTATAACACAGTATGTGCAATACCTCAGAGTCCTGATTCACAGCACTCCTAAGGCATACCTAAAATATCATGTTCTTCTTTATGTGGAATTAGGAAAAATTCTCAAAGGTTATTTAACTTTAAAGTAGATTAGCAAAATTATTTTCTAAGTTTTAGTCTCACTGAGCAGAATACCTCCCAGCTGCAGTTTTGAGAGCAACCTGAGTAAATCTTGGTAAGAGGAGAGGGAAGCATTGATGACTGATTGGTATGACATACATAGAAATGAGAAGCAGGCAGAGGAAAAATTCTTCATGAATTCTGGATAGGGAATACTTCCTTAAATACTTCCTTAAAATAACTAAGCATAAAACATGTGATACATGTGGTATTAAAATTAAGAAATTAATTAAAAAATGATAAAATTAATAATAGTCAAACAACAAAACTGGGATACAGTTGCAGCTAAATGACCAATGGAATACCATCGAGAAGATACAAATGATCCATATAAGTCAATGAGAAAAGGACAGAAACCAATTAAAAACAGGAAAAAAAGAGAAAAAACAGATGTCTGACTAATGTCATTTTTATTGAGCCACAAAAAAACCCAAAACCATTCAAAGAAATTAAGAATTTGGGAATGCAAATCGACAGCCAACTGTAATATACTGAGGGTGACTTCAGCAAAAGGACAGCTCCAGGCCCCCCAGGCTCCCACGGAAATATTAAATAAACAACTAGAGACTGGCTAAAATAATCTTGTAGGAGGTTTGGAAATTAGTCGAAGATCAACAGCAACCAAATGAACATGCAATCGAGAAGTCATGCTCCAAATGGTCCAAAATTTGTGGCACTGTTTGCTCGCCCTTGTCCTGGCTCCTCTCCAGGTCAGACCCACATGTTTCAGGGCACTGGCAGCCCAGAGCTGGGTTCCATCCCACACACTGGAGAGCAAAGCAGATGGGATCGGCCACCTGTCGCACGGCCAGGTGAGGGGTTGGGTTTCAGTGTGGCTCATTTCAGAGCTCGTTCATATCTTGGGCTAGGGGAAGCCCTGGGCACATTCCCGAGAGCCACAAGGTGATGACAGACTCCCAGACACCTGGGGCCAGAGACTGGTGATTAAGGAATATGACAGAACACCTGAGGATCACAGGAGAAGCAGTGTGTGGACTCTCAGGGAAATGAAGATATTCAAAAACAGACAAAAACCGAACAAACAAACAAAAAAACCAGCCAAGTATACAGAGGAATCAGAAGAGAGCACACAGGACCAAACATATGAGAATGTCTTCAACGTCATTATTAAGGAAGTACAAATCAAAACTAGAGTATGATATCACTTCATATCCATTAGAATGGGCACTATCCAAAAAAAAAAAAAAAGAACAGAACAAGTGTTGGGGACATGTGAAGAAAACAGGAGCCCTTGTCCACGGTTGATGGGAATGCACAATAGTATAACTGCTATAGGAAAAATGTGGAGGTTCCTCAGAACATTAAAAATGCATATATCATAGGATCCAGCAGTCCCACTTCTGGATACAGAGCCAAGAGAACTGAAAGCAGGATCCTAAAGGGACATCTCTAGACGTTTATTCACTGCAGCATTACTTACCACAGCTAAGAGGTGAAAAGAGCCCAAGGGTCCCTCAGTGGGCAAATGGACAAAGAAAATATGGTATATAAACACAAAAGAATATCGTTCAGCCTTAAAAAAATAAATCCTGGAACATGCTGCAATATAACAAAACTTGAGAATATTATGCAAAGTAAACTGAGGCCAGTTACAAAAAGCCAGTACATGATTCTACTTAAAAGAATTATCTAAACAAATCAAACAGAGAAACAGAAAGAGCTGTGGTTTCTAGTAGCTGAAGAAGGAAAAAATGGAAGTTGTTCTAGGGGTATGCAGTTTTGGCTTATGGAAAGTTCTAGAAATCTGCTGCACAACAATGTGAAGTTAGGGCTGTATATTTAAAAACAGTCAAGGCACAGCAAAGGAAACAGTCGACAAAACAAAGAGGCAACCCAGGGAATGGGAGAATATTCCCAAATGACACTACAGACAAAGGGCTAATATCCAAGATCTATAAAGAACCCCTCAAACTCAACACTCAGAAAACAGATAATCACGTCAAAAAATGGGCAGAAGACATGAACAGAGATTTCCCCAAAGAAGACATACAAATGGCTAACAGACACAGGAAAAAATGATCATCATTAGCCATCAGGGAGACTCAAATCAAAACCACCTTGAAATACCACCTTACACCAGGTAATGGCCAAAATCAACAAGACAGTAAACAACAAATGTTGGAGAGGATGTGGAGAAATGGGAACCCTCTTACACTGTTGGTGGGAATGCAAGTTGGTGCAGCCACTTTGGAAAACAGTGTGG
>CM053614.1:86433364-86454036 GCA_028646535.1 Procyon lotor | reverse complement strand
AATGGAATATTATGCCTCCATCAGAAAGGATGAACACCCAACTTTTGTATCAACACGGACAGGACTGGAGGAGATTATGCTGAGTGAAATAAGTCAAGCAGAGAGAGTCAATTATCATATGGTTTCACTTACTTGTGGAGCATAGGAATAACATGGGAGGACATTAGGAGAAGGAAAGAAAAAGTGAAGTGGGGGAAATCGGAGGGGGAGACGAACCATGAGAGACTGTGGACTCTGAACAACAAACTGAGGGTTTTGGAGGGGAGGGGGTGTGTGGTTGGGTGAGCCTGGTGGTGGGTATTGAGGAAGGCACGTATTGCATGAACAATAAATCTTGGAACACTGAAAAATAAAGTAAAATTTTAAAAAATGGTCAAGGCAGTTGGTTTAGTTGTGTTTTTTAACCACTATTGTAAATTTTTTTAAAAATAAAACAAAACAGAACAAAGAGAAAAAAACCTAACAAATAAGAGGCCAATCCACACGTCTTCACAGATGAATTCTATCAAACATTAAAGAAGGAAGGAAGGAAGGAAGGAAGGAAGGAAGGAAGGAAGGAAGGAAGGAAGGAAGGGAGGGAGGGAGGGAGGGAGGGAGGGAAGAAGACAAACATTAACCCCAATCCTTCTTACACTCTTCCAAAAAATGAAGAGGAAGGAAAACTTCTGGACTCATTCTATTACAGCAGAATTGCCCTATTACTAAAGCCAAAGATAGTACATGAAAAACAAACTGGAATAATAACTCTTCTGAATACTGATGGAAAAATCAGTATTACTGAAAAATCAGTAAAAATACTAAACCAACTTAACAGCATATTAAAAGGATTATATACCATGGTCACCTAGGAGGATTTATTTCTAAAACACAAGAACAGTATAATACACGAAAATCAAGAACCGTTCCTTATATCATATGAAAAGAATGATGGGGGGAAAACATACTATCATCTCAACTGATGCGCAAAAAGCATTTGACAAAATTCAACCCCATGTTACGGTAAAAACTCTAAGCAAATTTCAATTATATAATGGGGTGTTATCAACCATAGTTACTGTATTAGATCCTTAGACTTTATCCATCTTCGAGATGAAAGCAGAACTGAAGTGTTCTCACTAAAGGCGAGTAAAATACGAGATAAATATGTGAGATGATGGGGGTATTAATGAACTACATGGGAGAAATCCTCCCACCAGGCATACATATTATCAAGTCATCACAACGTACACTTTGAGTATCTTCCAATTTTGTCCATTATACCTCAATAGGTATGAAAGATACCAAAGGAACATAAATAAAGGAGCACAGGTAAAGTAGACAAATAAAAAGGAGTTTTGTAGAGAGTCATATCTGGTTTCAAATTCTAACTTTTCACTCACTATCTTTATAAACACATGCAAGTACCCTAAGATTGCTGAGATTTAAGTTCCTTGATGACAAAATTGGGATACTTCCTACACCAAAAGGATATCTGATGTTTAAGAAAACAATGGACAGACTTTTAGCAAAGCTTCAGTTATTATAAAGAAATCAGTGAAATGTATATTTCTATGGGGTAAGCAGAGTTTAATGCCTTGACTGAAACATAGTCAGCACTCAGGACACTATGACAGAGCTCAATCTTGTGTTCTTCTCATTCTTGAGCTCCTACAGCAAATCTGTATTGCCCACATTTGGTCATTAATTGCTACTTAAATTTTCACAAGTTCACATTTTTATCCCATTAAATTACACATTCTCTAAAAATTCCCACAAACTAAAATTATGTGTGTTTTCAGTAATTCCCTCTCATATCATTTAAAACCATGTTTGATAATGGATAATACAGATACTTATTTAATTAAAAAAAAAAAAAACACTTAAAAGAGAGGAATAAAATGGATTTTCCTCACCCTGATAAAGTGCCTTCATGAAAACCCAGTCAATATCATAACCATAAGAGACTGAGGTTTTCCTCTAAGATCAGGAAAAAGATAAGGATGACTATTATCTCTGCTTCTTTTAATACAATACTGGAGAGCAAGGCAAAAAAAAAACCAGAATTCAAATTAGAAAGAAATAGCATTAGCCTGTCCACAGACCGTATGATCTTCTATGCAAAAAACCCTAAAGAATCCACCAAAAACCCCTAATTGACCTAATAAACAAATTTAGCCAAGTTACAAGATATAAAATTGACGTGCAAAAATCAGTTGTGTTTCTAAACATTAACAATGAACAATCCAAAAACAAAATTAAGAAAACAGTTCTATTTACAATCGCATCAAAAATACAATATTTAGGAGTAAATAACCAACAAGGCATAATACCTGTATACCAAAAACTACTAAAAATTACTGAAAGAAATCAAAGAAGACACAAATAAATGGAAAGACATCTCATGTTCTGTTCAAGGGTTGGAACATTTAATATTGTTAAGATGTCAATGCTACTGCAAACCATTCACAGAGTCTATTATGTAAATTCTATCAAAATCCCAGTGACAATGTTTTCAGAAAAAGAAAAAAGTCCATCCTAAAATTCAATGAAACCTCAAGGGATGAAGAATAGCCAAAACAATTTTGAAAAACAAAGCTATGAATCTCATACTTGCTGATTTTAACATTACAAAGCTACGATAACAAAAATGTGGTAGTCCTGACACACAGAGAGAGCTAGAGACAAACAGAATAAACTAGTAAAGAAAGAAACTCTCAAATGATTTGGAACAAGAGTACCGAGATTATCAAATGAGGCAAGGAGGGTCTTGTCAACAACTGGTAGTAGGTAAGGGAGATATCCACATGCAAATGTAGGAGGCTGGACTCTTACCTTAATCCATATGTAAAAAGTTAGGTCAAAAAGAACAAAGATTCAAACAGAAGAGTTAAAACTGCAAAACTCTTGGAAGAAAATGTAGGATAAAAGGTGCATGACATGACATTTTTCTTGTTTAGGTAACACCAAAATCATATGGACAAAAGAAAAATAATTATATGTAAAGGAGATTAATATCCCAAACAATAATAGTAACAAAGAACTCTAATTCAACAACAAAGTTAAACAACCCAATTAAAAAGTGGGCAAAAGCTCCGAGTAGCCATTTCTCCAAACAAGACATACAAATAACCAACAAATACATAAAAAGATGCTCGACATCACTAACCATCTAGGAAACGCAAATTAACACCACAAGGAGACACTGCTTCACACACATTAGGATGGCGAGTCATTAAAAAAAAAAGCTAAAATAACGAGTGTTGGCCAAGATGCAGAGAAACTGCAAACCTTGTGCTTTGTTGGTGGGGATGTAAAAGGGTGCAACCTCTGTGTACGGTGGTTCCTCCAAAAATCAAAAACTGAATTACCATATGACCGAGTGATTCTACTTCTGGGTATAAGTATATGGACTGGAGGTGTGTGTCTCTCTAAAATGTGTATGTTGAAGATCTAACTCCCAGTGTAGTGCTCTCTAGAGATGGGGCCTCTTAGGAAGTAACTGAGGTTCAGTGAGGTCGTAAGTGTGGGACTCCGATCTGAATAGATTAATGACCTTATAAGAAGCCACAGCAGAGCGCTCGCTCTCTTTCTCCTTCTGTATACATTAACCAAGGCCACCTGAGGATAGATTGAGAAGGTGGCACGCTATGCCATCTGCAAGCCAAGAAGAAAGCACTTATGGGAAACCAAAACCTTGAACCTGGATTTCTAGGCTCCAGAATTGTGGGGGAAAAAATTGTACTGTTTCAGCCATCCAGTCTGGGATTTTGTTATGGAAGCCCAAACGCACCGATACGGTATTTATCCAGAGGAGCTCAAAGCAGGATCTCAAAGAGGTATCTGCACACCATGTTTGCTGCAGCATTATTCACAATAGCCTTGAGGTAGAAACAACCCCAATTTCCACTGACGGATGAATGGACAAAAAATAAATGTGGTACATACATGAGGATAGAGAAGATGTAGTATACATCACGGGAAGAAAAGACACGGCATAAGGAATATAATCAGTGATACTGTAACAGCATTGTATGGGGACAGATGGTAGTTACACTTGTGGTGAACACCGCATAACGCATAAGCTTGTCAGATCACTGTGCAGTATACCTGAAATTAATATAACATTGTGTGTCAACTATACTCAAATAAAAAAATTATAAAATAAAAAAAAGAAGACGTGGTATGTTTGTGATAGGTGAACTAATCTGAAACACACGTGAGAATGTGAAACTATGAAAGGTAACGTGGAATGGGTTGAAAACGCGTGATGGGAACCTACCACACATTTTAGAGAAATGGAGTGTGGTTCGTCCATATAATGGAATAGCATTCGGTCTTAAAAAGAAAGGAATTCTGACATATGATACAACACAGATGCTAAGTGAAATAAGCGAAGCACAGAAGG
This sequence comes from Procyon lotor, assembly GCA_028646535.1. Lineage (NCBI taxonomy): Eukaryota > Metazoa > Chordata > Mammalia > Carnivora > Procyonidae > Procyon > Procyon lotor. The sequence continues at coordinate 86,449,652 of CM053614.1, read as the reverse complement.
ACAAATACTGTATAAATGTACCTGTAGGAGTCAAATTTATAGAGACAGAAAGAAGAATGGTGACTGTCAGGGCCTAAAGGAAGAGGGCACTGGGGACTTATTGTTTAATAGGTACAGAATTTCATATGAGGAAGATGAAACAAGTTCTAGAGATGGATGGTGGGATGGTTAATGCAACAATGTAAGCGTACTTAATGCTATGAAACTGTACATTTAAACATGCTTAAGACATTATCTTATGTATATTCCACCACAATTTTAAAAATGTGGTGCATTACACCAGTTTTAAAAATGTCATCAGATTGCAAATATGTAAAATGTGATTATGCCAAGAACTGCATATAGCAGTTACATCGCTATCGTAAAGTGTCATACATCCAATCTGTAAAACAGACTGATCTATTTTAATGAATTGTATGTCTTCTGACACAGTACTAAGTAAAGACTTTGAAGAATCTTGGATACTAAGATACATAAACAAAGACACTCATAACAGCATTGTTCATCATGGCAAAAAAAAAAAAAAACAACAGAAATAAGAAGCAACTTCAAACAATGAAAAGATATATATACTTTTATATACTCATAGACTAACATGTAGAAATAGAAACTTTTAAAGATAGTATAACCATGAAAATATGAATGAATTTCACAAATACAGTCTACAATAATGTGCATCAACCAAAATGGCCTACTATTAGGCAGATTCTCACGCTAGATTTTTAAAAATCCAACTTTATGCTGTTAAAGGAAAAGTGTAAATAGTAATGAGGTTAATCTGTGCCAGCAATACACTCAAATAAAATATCAACCACAATTTTCTTTTGTATAACTTGATGAGCAATTTAAAACTAGTAGCATTTAAAAAAAAAAATAAAGAAGGTGGTTTATCCTCTCTAGACATCAAGATATTTAATAAATTTAGTAATTACCACAGATGAACAAAACAAAAGACAGGACCCTTAAAAGACATATATATGGTACGTACTCTTATTTTAGATCTGAAGGTAAAGAAAATTTTGACATTAATGAAATTACCAGAAAAAATTTTTTTCATGACTGTGAGGCAGGTAAGCGTTTTCTAAAAAAGAAAAAAGAAAAGGGGCAATAAGACTTTTACTACATTATACAAACAAAAAATATGTACCAAAAACAAAGTCCACAATGTTCAAAAATAAGTGGTAAAAACTCCAATTCTAACTTGTACCAAATTAATCAGAAATTCAGTCTCACTGGTTACAAAAAATAAAAGGACAGATTTTAGGCCACAGAAGTAATGGGAAAAATTCAGTGAAACAGAATGAAAAGCTCTAAAATCTGCATATAAACTCCGCCCAGATAACTGGCTAATGTATAACCTTCACTTGTGTCTGTGATCTTGTAAGAAGCTCAGCAAACAGCAAGAGTTGGAAGGCTGAATAAACCAAACCAAGATGACGATACCTCTGCTGGGGGACCAAGTTTAGACTGAATCTGGCACATTATTAAACAGAAATCAACGATCTTCAGAAGAAAAATAAACCAGAAGACTCTACATAGTACTATCCACAAAATTTAGTATATATATATCATAAACATAATTAGGTTTCCAGAGACACAGAAAACTGTGACTCATAGCCAAGAGTGAAAAGATCAATAGAAACAGATTCAAAATAACACAGATGTGGTCATTAGCCATAAAGACTGTAGAGCAGCTAGCATAAATGTATTCAAGGACATACATTATCATAAGAACAAAGCAGACTGGAAAATTGCATCAGAAAAATGGAAGTTATAAAGCACATAAAATTCTAGACCCCAAAACTAAAATATTAAAAAAAACCCTGGATGTATTTGATAGCAAAATAATGAAAAAAGCGGAATATGTCAATAAATATGAAGATATACCAGGAAATGCCCATTCTGTAGAATAAAGAGAAACAAAAGTTTCAAAACATCGAAGACAGTGATACCAGCAAAACTACTGGTTAACTCCAAGAAAAATCAAGCAAAAACTCTGAGTTAACTAGGAAAACAATCAACATACTGGAAACAGTAATATGGCAGAAATGCTTTTTCCCACCTGTAATTACTTTTAACATAAATGGATTAAATTCCACTATCAGAGGTTGGAGATTGACAGAATGAATAAATAAAACATGATACAACTATATGCAACCTGGAGAAGACTCACTTCAGATCAAAATAAACAGGTTGAAAATGACAGAATAGAAAAAGATATTCCATGAAAATAGTAACAAAAAAAAGCTAGGTAGCTGTACTAATATATAAATAGAATAATCAAGAACTGTTATAAGAGGAAAAGAAGGAAACTACATATTTATAAAAGGGTCAATTCACCAAGATATAACAATTATAAGGATATATACAATAAACACAAGGTACACAAAATATAGAAAGCAAACTGATAGAATTAAGGGAGAAATTGACAAAGCTTTATTTATTTGACAGAGAGAGAGCACACAAGTAGGCAAGGGAAGAGGTAGAAGCAGGCTCCCTGCTCCCAAGACCTTGGGATCATGACCTGAGCCAAAGGCAGATGCTTAACCAGCTAAGCCACCCAGGAGCTTGTGGATAAAGTTTTTAGATAGAAGATCAGCAGAGGACTGACAACACAATTAAGCCAATTAAACCTAATAGCCATACATAAAACACTTCACCCACAGTGTCGGAATACCCATTTTTCTCAAGTGTACCTGGAATATTTCTTAGGATAAAGAAGATTTTGGGGCACAATACAAACCCTAAAAGACTGGCATACGAATCATTTATAATCACAGCAGAATGAGGCTGGAAATCCATCACATAAGAAAAAGTGGAAAGTTCACAAATATGTGGAAATTTATTTTCTCTGGAAAGACCAACAGGATAAAGAAGGTATCAAAAGGGAAATTGGAAATGCAAGGTAGTTTCAACATTAGAAAATCAATCAGTGCAAATTTCTACACTAACATAATTAAGGACAAAAACCATATGATTATTTTAGAAGTTGCAGATAAAGTATAGGACAAAATTCATTAACTATCCATGATTACAGCAAACCAAGAGTGGTACAGGCATGGCTTCAAACTGTCAACAAGCATCAAAGAAAATCCTACCATTTTTATTGGAAGTAAAAAGTTATTATTCTCTAATATTGGGAACAGGGCAAGAATACCTCTTTTTATTTCTATTCAACACTGTATTGGAGGAGCTAGCAAATGCAATAAAACAAGTAAAAAAATAGGACGCATAATTATAAGACAAAGAAAGAAAACTGCTTTTACTTGCACACGATAGATTTATTCATTTAAGAAAAATACAGAGTATACAAAAGAATTTCGAGGTCTAATCAGTGAATTAAACAGAGTCACATGATCCAGGTCAGTATGTACAAATCAACTGTACTTGCTTTCTGCCTGTAAGCAGAATAAGCATCATCAAAGTCTCCCCTCCACCGCTGCCATGTCTAAATCAAAGGGCCCAGATAACTGGAAGCTCTTCATCCGAGGTTTGGTCTTTGAAACAGCCAATACGAGTCCGAGGAGCCATTGTGAGCAATGGGGAATGTCCACGGACTGTGTGGTAATAAGAGATCCAGACACCAAGCACTTGGGAGGTTCTCTCAGACACGTATGCCACTGCCAAAGAGGTGGATGCAGTCATGAACGCAAGGCCACACAAGGTGGATGGAAGAGCTGTGGAACCCAGGAGGGCTGTCTCAAGAGAACATCTGCAAAGACCTGGTGCCTACTTAACTGGGAAGATTTTTGTTGGTGACATTAAAGAAGATACTGAAAAACATCACCTAAGAGATCTTGAAAAGTATGGGAAAACTGAAGTGATTGCAGTCATGACTAAGACAATGGCCAGAAGAGAGGCTTTGCTTTTGTAATATTTGTTGCCCATGACTCTGCAGACAAGATTATCATTCAGAAACACCATATTGCAAATGGCCACAACTGTAAAGTAAGGAAAGCCCTAGCTAAGTGAAAGATGGCTATGCTGCATCTGGTCGGGTATCGATGTGGTTCTCGAAACTTCGGTGGTAGTCATGGAGGAACTTCAGGAAGTGGGGTGGCTTTGCTGGCAGTCAAGGTGGCAGTAAGTATGGAAGCAGTGGTGACGGTCACCGTGGACATACTAATGACAGAAGCTACTCTGGTGGTGAGGGATAACACAATGATTCCGTCAACTACGACGGTCAATCTTCTCATTTTGGACCCAAGGAACAAGGGAAATTTTGGAGGCAGAAGCTCTAACCCCTAAGGTGGTAGAGGCCAAGGTTCTGCCAAACCACGCAACGAAGGTGGGTGTGGTGGTCCCAGTAGAAACAGGAGCTGTGACAGTGCTGGAACATTTTAATTCATTCCAGTAAAGAAAGTTGAGAGGGGAGGGGAGCCAGAGAACGACAGTAGGGAGCTGCAGGTGACAAGAGATTTCTGAACTCAGCCGAACACAGTGCCGGGAGGTCCTAGCTGCCACAAAGAAGACATATTTCAGACAATACTCACATGCATGGAGAGGTACTCAAGGACTGTATTTGCCATGGACAGTGTAACAGGTTATTTTAGTTTCTGTTCCATGGAGAGTGTGAAGTAGTCTAGCAAAGGGTTTTAATGTGGATTTTTTTTTTTTTCCACCCATGCTACTCATTGTTAAATTTAACAGTCTGAATGAACAGTTGAATGAATGTATCTTTTGAAAAATGTAGCATAACCTCAGGCTACTCTGAAGTCATTCTGGTAAACAACCCCAACAATGTGGAGTTAGAATTCCTTCAAGAAGATTCCAGGTTCCATTCAAAATTGACATACAATCTGCCTGGACACAGAAGCCATTGTCTCCAGAAACTCTGATACAGTTGAACTGACATATTAAGTTATTTGTGACTTGGAGTTCACCATTTAAAGTTCACCCAAGCAAAGCCAAAGAGTTCATCTGGTTATTAAATATGATTATTGGCATATCCTTTGTAACATATCTGAATTGAATTATGGTATTGGATAAAATTATAAATGGGAATGAAGCCTGTGTATCATAAAATATCACATGTCATATCATCAATAAAATGAAGCCTGTGTATCATAAAATATCACATATCAATAAATGATTTAATATACTCTTCAAAAAAATCCACTGCACTCTTATATGCTAACTGAAAAATTAAATCATGAAAAACAATTCTATTTACATTCCAAATTATTAAAAACAAGAACAAAAAACCCCATACCATCCTTCAGAATAAATCCAAGGAAAAAATATGCAGACTACAAAACATCCTTGAAACAAATTTAATTTACACAGATGGAGGATAACCATGTCCACCGTAGGAAGAGTGGATGTGTTTGGGATGACAATTATTATCAATTTTGTCTCTAGAATCAATGCAATCTGTTCAAACCACAGAAATTGGCGTGCTAATTCTAGACTGTATATGGTAACTCAAAAAAGTAGAATGACCAAAGCAATTTTTTAAATGTAGTGTAATAGTTACTATGAAGCTCCGGCAATCGACACTTTCATATTGCTGAAATAAAAGATACGGACGGATAGAGCAAAATCAAGTCTACAGGTGGACAGCTGACTGAATTTCAACAAGAGGTACCAGGGAAAATCTAATGGAGAAAGAGAGGTTTTCCACAAATCATGCTAGATCACCAGGACAGGATATCTGTATGGTACCAAAAAAATGATCATCAACCCTTACCTTGTACCAAATAGACAAATTACCTCAAACGGACCACAGACCTAAATGTACAACGCAGAAGTACTAAATGAAAAGCCCAGGAGAAAATCTTTGTGATCTTAGAATATGCAAAGGTTTACTAGAACACAAAAATAAAAGAACCACAGGATAAAAAATTAGCAAATTGGACTTCATTGTTTTTCACTGAAGACTAAAAAGCAGGTCCCGGTGTGGGAAAAATACATTCACGCACATACAGGTTCCCCTCACTATCTGAAAGCAGAGCACACCCAGGAAATACTTTGGAAGCTGAAATGGTGCAAAGCAAAGAAGCAACTACCACTTCATAGAAGTGGAAATCTTCCTGGATCTTCTTTAGGTAATGAAAACCCATTCTAAGGTAAGTCTTTCATGAAAGCAAAGTGGCATAATGTGAAATTTCAGATGGTGGGGAAAACCCGTATATTGGAAAGTGACTTTTATCTACACTATATTAAGAACTCTTACAACTCAGTAAGACAAAGAACCACTTAAATAATGGGAAAGATATTTAAACAGATACTGTGCAAACGAAGTATCAATATCCAATAGGAACTTGAAAATATTTTTTTAAAAGGAAATTTAAAATTAAAACCACAATGAGATACCACTACACACACACACACAGACACACACACACACACACACACACTGAAAGTGCTAAAAATAAAAAGAGTGACCATACTATGCTTTGGAAAGGATTTAGAGTAACTGGAACTCCCCAACTTTGCTGGTAGAACATGAAATTGTACAGCCTTAAGAAAACATTTTGGCTTTTTTTTTTTTTTTTTTATAAAGTTAAACATACACTTACCGTATGACCCAGCAATCGCAGTCATAGGTATTTTCCCAGGAGAACTGAAAACATATGTCCACACAAAGACTTGTACAGGAATGTTCATAGCAGCTTTATTTGTAATGGCCTAAAACTGGAAACAACCCAAATGTCCATCATCAGGTGAATGGATAAACAAAATGTGGTATATCCATACAATGGGATACTACTCAGCAATAAAGAACAAACTATTAATACATGCAATAACACTGGTGAATCTCAAAATCATTCTGCTGAGTGAAAGTATTCAAACATTATATACTGCATGACTCCACTTATAGAAAGTTATAAAAATGCATGCTAATATATACTGACACAAAGCATATCAAGTATTTGGGAATGGATGTGGAAGTACTATCAATTATCAATTATAAAATGGCATATGCAAAATTCAGTATTGTGGCAAAGATCCTTTTCTTGATTATAGTGATAGTTTCATGAATATATGCATGTCCAAGTCATTAAACTGTATAATTTTAAAATGAGAAGTTAATTCTAAGTCCATGTTGAGCCCAAACAAAACAAATTACAGAAGTTAAGACAATGTGTATTCACGCAAACCAATACTATCTGTCATTATTGATTACTGCAATAAAAATTTAGAAGTCACACATCCTGAGTTGGGATAAAAAATACCAATTCTGAAAACAGATATATCTGAGCAGAAAGGAAAGGCAATGGACTGTGGAGGCCTAATTTATAGGAGGTTTCAACTGTCTCATATTTAAATTGCTTTAAATCTTAGAATATGAAGTGACAATATAAAATGTTTTGAGTAGATGACGTATTTGTTTATTTGCTGGAATGACATCTGTGTATACGTGTTTACAGTATCATTTTCTATATTTCTAGATGTTCGAAATATATCACTATAAAAAAAAGATTTATTTCCAAAGAGCCATAATAAATCTCTGTCACACACACACCTTCCCCCCAAAAGCAAAATCAAACAAAAATAAATGTGTTGGTACAGATAGCTTCAATGAAGAATTAGATACCTGAGAAAATTATATAAATTTTACAAAAATTATTTAGAAAAAGCAAGAAGAGGGAATGATTGTGATTCACTTTTTAAACAGCAGTGCCCTAATACTAAAATTTTATAAATATTTCAAAAGTACAGACTGAGGTCCCTCAAGAATACAGATATAAAAATCCATTAACTATTAGCATATAAACCCCAGTGATATATAGAAATTATAAATGATGATCACATGTCATTTATATTACATTAGCTTATGCAAGGTCAGTTCAACATCTGTGTATTCATCAATGCATCATAAATAGATAAAAAATATGATTATCCCATAGTGGGCAAAAAAAAAATGACAAAATTCAATCTCCTTCATAATCAAAGAATAAAAATAAATACGGAATAGACGACAGTCTCCTTCATCAATCAATGGTACCTCTGAAAAGCCTCCAACTAGTTTCACACCTAATGGGAAAGAAAGCCTGTGGGTTGTGACAAGGGGAAGAGGAAACAGATGCCAACTCTCACCATTCTGTTGAGCCCTTTTCTGAACATGTGAGGTAGACTAATGGGGCAATAAAAACAAAGGGGATGGAAACTAATCAAAAAAGTGAGACTGTCATTATTCCTTTGTGACATGATTAGGTATGAAAACAATCCTAAAAAAAAAAAAATAAACTCAGCAGAATAACTGTGTTTAGCAAGGCCGCATTAGACAAAGTTCACATTTCTAGAAGGAAATAGGAAATATGCTTTATGAATTTGAGATAAGCAGAAATTTCCCGGATGATCACAATATCTTTGGGCCATTAAGAAAAAAACTGAGAAACGTAGTTTTATCAAAATTAGAACTTCTGATGTTTGAAAGATACCATTCAGAAAGTTGACAGAGAATACACATGGACTTATTTCCACAAAATATAAATAAACCTTTATAAGTCAACATTTAGAAGAAAAATAACCTGATAAAAAGGGTAGAGGAAAATATCTGAACAATTCACAAAAGAGTATGTATGAGAGCTCACAGAGAACATAAGATACTTGGTACCACTAGTTGCATGATAACTGTAAATTGTACTACAAATGATAGTGCTGTACGCTGATTGAGATGGTTAAAATGTAAAAAAAAAAAAAAAAAGGACAATATTAAGACTGCAAGAATGTGAAACAAGTAGAAATCTCGTATATTGCTGAGATCATCCATGGATGAAAATCACCCAACCAATACTTTATAAACTATAGGAGTATCTTAACAGGTGACACATACCTTTCCATATTACCCTACAGCTTAACTCTCATGTAATTTTACCCAAGAGAAAAAAATATATAACTCCCACAAAAACTCACAAAGAAATGTTCATACATGCTTTATTCACAATAGCCAAAACTAGAAACAACCCAAATGCCTACAATGAGTTACATGGAGAAATAGTTATATTTATTAAGTAGTTGTGTGTGATTATGAAGTGGTGAAAGGGAACAATTTGGGGAAGAGAAGTTTCTACATCTTCACAGTGGTATTGATTGAATCAATGAGTAGGCATGTCAGAACTCACTGAACTGTGCAATTAAAATGGTTACACTAAAATTAACATGTGTGCATTTATGACACCTCAATAAAGTTGATTAAAAAATAGTTTCCCGAGGCACCCAGGTGGCTCCGTTGGTTAAGTGTCCAACTCTTGATTTGGGCTCAGGCCATGATCTCACGACTATGAGACCGTGTCATGCATCAGTTCCCATGCTGGGCGTGCAGCCTGCTTGAGATCTCTTTCTCCCTCTACTGCTCCCACCTACTCATTGCACTCTCTCTCTCTCAAAATATATATACACATATTCCCCACAAATATAGCTCCTAACCCAAATAGTTTCACTGGTGAATTCTACGAAATACTTGAGGAAAAAATACTATTAATACATATAATACATGACCATGTCTCATATATACACACATACATACACATAATACGTATGTATCATATCGATATGTATATGATTTTTCAGAATACATGGTAAGAAAGAAGACCGCCAATTTGTGTTTAATGGCTGGCACATTCATGATTGCTAAAACTGAGAAAGTAAGTATAATAAAATGCATAATATGAATAATACAATTCCTTAAAATATTAGCACGTTAAATCCAACAATATGTAATGACGAAGTGCAGTCTGTCCAAGGAATGTAGAGTTCAATAAATATTTTTACAGATTAAATATACTTCATTGTTTTAGTTTAATAAGTGAGGAAGAGCAGCCGACAAAATCCAACTCTCATCCATAATCAAATAGCTCATAAACTAATAATACGTAGGAATTTCTTAATCTGATCAAGAACATGTAAAAAACAAACCCTACGACTAGCATTATACTTCAAGGTGAAATACTGCATGTTTTCTTCCTAAGATTAGAAACAAGATAAGCATATTTCTTTTCATAATTTATATTAAATATTTACTCAAGGCCTCTGCAACAAGAAAGAAGAAATGGGGGTACGAAGATCGACAGGAATAAGTAATACTTTATTTGCTAACCCATATGACTGTTTACATAGCAGATCAGAGGAGTCTACAAACTATCTGCTATAACTAAGTTGAGTAGATCACAGGAAATAAATCCTACATACAAAATAAATTTATATTGGTTTTTTAACAATCAGCAATTAAAAACTAAAGTAAATAAACAATTTAGAGTAAAAATGTGTAAGACATTCTCATTGAAAATGACAAAATACTGATGATAAATTGAAGAAGACCTAGAGGAAGAGATACCTCCACACTGGTTTCCGTACATAAGAGCTACAGCAATTGATATTCCCTCCAAGTGTACACGAGAGTCTCTTTTTCACATCCTCACCAACATTTGTTATCTCTTGTCTTCCTGTCTTATTGATAATAAGGTGATGATATCTCATTGTGGTTTGATTTTCATTTCCCTCGTGATTAGCCATTTTGAGCACCTTTCCATATACCTGTTGGCCATTGGCATGTCTTCTGGAAAATTGTCTATTCGGGCCATTTGCCTGTTTTTTAATTGGATTACTTGTTTTTATGCTATTGAGTTGTAGGAGTTCCTTACATATTTTGGGGATTAAGCGCTTATGAGATACATGGTTTGCAAATATTTAGTCAAAATATGGAAACAACCTAAATGCCCATCCACGAATAAAAAAGAAAACGTGATTTATATATACAATGGAATATTATTCAGCCTTAACAAAGAAGGAAATTCTGCCATTCGTGTCAACATGGATGAACCTGGAAGACATTATGCTAAGTGAAATAAAGCAGACACAGCAAGACAAACACTGCATGATTTCCCTTACGTGCACAATCTAAAACAGTCAAACTCAAAGGAGCTGACAGTAGAATGGTGGCTGCCAAGGGCTGGTAGGAGGGAGAAATGAGGAGGTATTATAGTTTCAGTTATGCAGGATGAATTAATTTCTAGAGATCAAAATACAGCAATGTAACTATAATTAATAATACAGCAAACTTGAAATTTACTGAACGGGTAGACAGTAAGTGATCTCACTACACACACGAATGGTACCCATGTGAGATAATGGGAGGTGATGGATATGTTAATTAGCTTGTGGCAATTATTTCACAATGTATACATATATCAAAAATCAGGTTGTATGTCTTATACACACTTTCATCAATTATACCACAATAACGATGAAAAAATAAAATAGCTCATGAACACAAAGCCACATTCTCTCCAAGTCATAATTCTATCAAGCTTACTGAAAACAGAAATTGGCCACGTGGATTCTAAAATGTATATGGAAATACAAAGGACTTTTCCAAAGGTAGCAAACACAATATATCCTACCCTAAACATTCTTAAATTGCTACCTCATTGAGCAGTAGCGTCTGTGTCACCTCCAAGTTCACCGAGTTCACAAGTTCACCTGTGAACTTGAGTAGACCTTTTTGAGTATGGCAAAAAGGACACAAGGTGACTTCTGAGGCTAGTCATAAAACACATAGCATTCCATTGTCTTCTCAGGACAGAAGCTTTTAGATTCCATTGCCATACTATAATGTAATAGTCCCCAGTGCTGATGCAGGGCTGGTTTTAGTGCATATTACCATGAGTCAGTATGGAAATCCTCTTGAATAATAGTCATATGGCCAGAGTCAAGAGAAAATTATTGCAACAGCAGGGAATAATTAGCTTAGACTGAACTCTGGTTCATCCTAATAAACCTTAAAAGCAGCATCAGAAATGCTCAAGCTGTTTCCCAACAACTTATTTGTGTGTGCCAGAACAAAATTCACACATACACACAAAAATAGAGAAATACAAAAATATTCAACAAGCAACAAGACATGCAGAATGTCTGTTGTTCAGTGAAAAATCAACTATATGAGAGGCAGGCAAATATGACTCATAATAAAAAGAAAAATAAATTGCCATCTTCTCTGAACAATCAGTGAGAACTAGTAGAAAACAATATTAAAACAATTAATATAACAATATTCCATAAGTTCAAAACTTAATACATGGAAGATATAAAAAGTGTTTTTTGGAGGTCAAAACCAAGATGTGTGAGATGAAAAAGTACACGGGGTAAGCTTAATGGTCTATGGGACACTGCCATGTAAGTGAAGTGAAGCGACAAACAGGTGAAGAGTAAGTGAGGAGGTGACAAATAGGAACTCCAACATAAAACACACAGAAAATTTTCTCTATGAAGAAATCAACAAAAAGCCGTGACAATTTTAGCCCTTAGGAAATGGCAGATGTTGGTGAGAATGTGGAGAAAGGGAACGCTCATACACCATTTGTGGGAAAGCAGACTGATGCAACCTCTTTGGAAAACAGTATGGAGGTTGCTCAAGAAGTTAAAAATAGAGCTACCCTATGACCCAGCAATTGCACTACTGGGTGTTGACCCCAAAGATACAGATGTAGTGAAAAGAAGGGGCATGTGCACCCCAATGTTCATAACAGCAATGTCCACAATCGCCAAACTATGGACAGAGCTGAAATGTCCACTGGCAGAAGAATGGATAAAGAAAATGCGGTGCACGTGTGAGCGCACACGCGCACACACACACACACACACACACACACACACACACACACACACACACAGAGGAATATTACTCAGCCATCAAAAATAATGAAATCTTACCATTTGCAATGACACGGACGGAACCGGAGGATATTATGCTAAGTGAAGTAAGTCAGTCAGAGAAAGACAATTATCATACGGTTTCATTCCTATGTGGAATTTAAGAAACAAAACGGGATCACACGGGAAGGGGGGTAATAAAGTAAGATGAAATCAGAGAGGGAGTCAAACCATAAGAGACTCTTTGTGGGAAATCACAGTGCCTGGATCAACAAAATCTGATTTGTATGTGCCTCCCTGGATGGAGGCAATTAGTCTTAATTGAAAAGGGAAGGAGGAATGCCCGGTATACTGGTCCTCTTTTGAAGTTTCTTGGTTGAAAAAGGCCAGATCCTTACCACGGCTCAAGGTTCTCATCTAAGGAGTCGATGTTTAAATTTGGAAGAAAAACAGGCACCTGTGGCGGTCATGTACTTCACGGACTCCTTGCCCCCTTGCCCGTACCACACGCTGCCCCATATATTATTATCCCGATCATTATAGTTACACTTGCCCCCTCATTTTGCACTTGGGCCTGATGTATTGCTAAGACTCCAATAAAAGTGGAGACAAAGCTTGGCACAGGGCCTTTCTCCGCTAAAGCGACTAGTTCCCAGGCCTCTCCTTTCTCCTACTCAGATGTCTGGAATCATCTTTTCATCTGCCGTCTCGGGATTTGCCGGATCAAACATAACAGCTCTTAACTCTCGGAAACAAACTGAGGGTGGCTGGAGAGGAGGTTGGTGGGGGAGGGATGGGGTAACTGGGTGATGGATGTTAAGGAGGGCACGTGATGTAATGAGCACTGGGTGTTATATGCAACTGACGAATCACTGACCTCTACCTCTGAAAATAATGATACACTACATGTTAATTATTTGACTTAAAATTAGATGAAAAAAAGCTGTGAGAAAATGTCAGTCAAGCTCACAGGCTTTTAACTGGAATCTCTAAAGGAGAAAGGGTTAATAAAAAGTATTCAAATGAATCAAGCAGAAGAATTGTCCGAATTTGAAGAGCACCGAGTGTCCGCAGATCCAACATACTCAAAGCCACACTCCTCACACAGGAATCATGAAGAAAACTGCACTGAGGTCCATGATATGTATGTTCCTCACAAGCAGGGATAAAGAGAAACTCTTTAAAGGATACTCGGAAAAACAGATGACAGCCGACTTCCCATTGGGAGCAATTCAAGTTAGAACACAAGGGGAAACACTGGAAAATGTATAAAGAATAGAAAAACTGTCAACCTAGATCTCTATATCCAGTAAACAAAATAGCTCAGAGAAGAAAAATAAAGATTTGTTTCGGAAATTAAGAAGATGAAGTGTTTTCAGTAGCAGAGTCACACCAGAATAAATAAAATCCTTCAGGCCACTGGAAAACAACTACAGGTGGACATGTATCTACGCAAAGAATGAACACCACTGGAAATGGTAATTACATGGATAAATACATGAGATTTTATTACTATTTACATCCCCATAAAAGATAATCAGCTAATAAAAATAATGACAATGTGGTGTGAGATATGTGATATACATGAAACTAAAGTGGATGCTGGGGCCCTGGCTGGCTCAGCCAGTTAAGTGTCCAACTCTTGATTTTAGCTCAGGGCCTTATCTCAGAGTCAGGAGATCTAGCCCCGCATTAGGCCCCATGTTCGGCAGAACGTCTTCTCAGGAATCTCTCTTACCTTCTCCCTCTACGCTTGTGCGCATGCGCTCTCTCTTTCTCTCTTGCGTGGGCACATTCATGTACTCTAAAATAAATAAATAAATCTCTAAAAAAACCAACCTAAAATGGATGTCAAGAGTAGCACAAAGGGGGGCACCTGGGTGGCTCAGTGGGTTAAAGCCTCTGCCTTTGGCTCAGGTCATGATCTCAGGGTCCTGGGATCGAGCCTCGCATCAGGCTCTCTGCTCAGCAGGGAGCCTGCTTCCCCCCGCCTCTCTGCCTGCCTCTCTGCCTACTTGTGATCTCTCTCTCTGTCAAATAAATAAAATCTTAAAAAAAAAAAAAAAAGAGTAGCACAAAGGTCAAGACAAGAGAAATGGAAGTACACTATGTAAGATGCTCACGGCTTATGTGAAATGGTATAGTATTAAAGGTGTACTGCAATAAATTAATGGTATACACTACAAGCCTAAAGCAACCACTACAATAAATACACACAGACTTGTACTTAATAAACAGCAAGATTAAGGCAATCATAAAGCATATTCAGTTGATTTAATCAAATGAAGAAAACTGAAAAAAAAAAGGGGGGAAAATAAGATGGGAAATAGCGAACAGTGAGACGATAGGCTTAAACCTAAGAGTATCAACTGTCACATTAAATTGGGTTTATCATTTTATGAAGCCAGCATTGCCTTGATCCCAAAACCAGACAAAGACCCCAACAAAAAGGAGAATTACAGAACAATATCCTTGATGAACACGGATGCAAAAACTCTCACCAAAATACTAGGCCATAGGATCCAACAGTACATTAAAAGGATTATTCACCATGACCAAGTGGGATTTATTCCTGGGCTGCAAGGTTGGTTCAACATCCACAGATCAATCAATGTGATACAACACATTAATAAAAGAAAGAACAAGAACTATATGATACTCTCAATAGATGCTGAAAAAGCATTTGACAAAGTACAGCATCCTTTCCTGATCAAAACTCTGTACAGTGTAGGCATAGAGGGTACACACCTCAATATCATCAAAGCCATCTATGAAAAACCCACAGTGAATATCATTCTCAATGAGGAAAAACTGAGAGCTTTTCTTCTAAGGTCAGGAACACAGCAGGGCTGTGCACTATCTCCACTGCTGTTCAACATAGTACTAGAAATCCTAGCCTCAGCAATCAGACAACAAAAAGAAATCAAATGCATCCAAATCAGCAAAGTCAAACTCTCACTCTTTGCAGATGATATGATACCTTATGTAGAAAACCCAAAAGACTCCACTCCAAAACTGCTAGAACTCATATAGGAATTCAGTGAAATGTCAGGATATAAAATGAATGCACAGAAATCAGTTGCATTTCTATACACCAACAGCAAGACAGAGGAAAGAGAAATTAAGGCGTTGATCCCATTTACAATTGCACCCAAAATCATAAGATACCTAGGAATAAACCTAACCAAAGAGGCAAAGAATCTGTACTCAGAAAACTACAAATTGCTCATGAAAGAAACTGAGGAAGACACAAAGAAATGGAAAAATGTTCCATGCTCATGGATTGGAAGAACAAATATTGTGAAAATGTCTATGCTACCTAAAGCAATCTACACATTTAATGCAATCTCTATCAAAATACCATCAATTTTTTTTTCAAAGAAATTGAACAAATAATCCTAAAATTTATATGGAACCAGAAAAGACCCAGAATAACCAGAGGAATGTTGAAAAAGAAAACCAAACTTGATGGCATCACAATTCCAGACTTCAAACTCTATTACAAAGCTGTAATCATGAAGACAGTATGGTACTGGCACAAAAACACTTAGATCAATGGAACAGAATAGAGAGCCCAGAAATGGGCCCCCAACTCTACAGTCAACCAATTTTTGACAAAGCAGGAAAGAAAGTCCAGTGGAAAAAAGGCAGTCTCTTCAACAAATGCTGTTGGGAGAATTGGACAGCCACC
>CM053614.1:86404995-86432864 GCA_028646535.1 Procyon lotor | reverse complement strand
AGAAACAAAATCTTGCCATTTGTAATGACGTGGATGGAACTAGAGGGTATTATGCTAAGCGAAATAAGTTAATCAGAGAAAGACAATTATCATATGATCTCTCTGATATGAAGAATTTGAGAGGCAGGGTGGGGGGTTGTAAGAGGTGGGGGGAAATGAAACAAGATGGGATAGGGAGGGAGACAAACCATAAGAGATTCTCAATCTCATGAAACAAACTGAGGGTTGTTGGGGGGTAGGGAGGTAGGGATAGGGTGGCTGGATTATAGACATTGGGGAAGGTATGTACTATGGTGAGTGCTATGAAATGTGTAAGTCTGATGATTCATAAACCTGTACCCCTGGGACAAATAATATATTATATGTTAATAAAAAATTGGGGCGGCTGGGTGGCTCAGTTGGTTAAACATATGCTTTCAGCTCAGGTCATGATCCCAAAGTCCTGGGATGGAGTCCCGCATCGGGCTCTCTGCTCAGCAGGGAGTCTGCTTCTCCCTCTCCCTCTCTCTCAAATAAATAAGGAAATAAATAAAATCTTAAAATAAATAAATAAATAAATTGGGTTTAAAGATCCCAATTAAAAGGTAGACATTGTCAGATTAGATTTTTTTTTAAAAAGCAGAATCAACTTCTAACAGAGTCCCAAAATATATAAAGCAAAATGATAGAACTGAAGGGGAAAAGAGTTATTCAAAGTAGTGACTTGAAAACCCCACTTTTAATAGTAACAACCAAACAAAAGATCGATACAGGGCTTGAACAAAACTATCAACCAACAGGACTTAAGAGACATACAAAGAAGGCTGCACTAGAATAGCTAAATATACATTTTTATCAAATGCACATGGGACATTCTCCAAGACAGACTATATGTTGGGTGAAAAAAAAAGAAGTCTTAATACATTTTAAAAGACAGAAATCAATGAAGTATCTTTTCTGATCCCAACAGAATTATGCTAGAAATGAGTAAATTAAGAACACTGGAAAATTCACAAATACTTGGAAATCAAAGAATCTATTATCAAACAATGTATTGATTAATAAACACAAAGGAAATAAATACTATTAGAGAAATAAAAATGAAAGCACAATATACCAAAACTTACGGGATGCAGGAAAATATGTACTAAGAATATTATTTATACCCCCAACACATACAACAAAAAAGAAGCAAAATCTCAAATTAATAAACTAGCTTAAGGAACTAGGAAAAGTGAACTGAATGCAGCAGAATGAAGGAAATAATAAAGCTTAAAGGTGAGGTTAATACATATATTTATACTACATATAATATATACAATATGGAAAAGTCAACAAAACCCAAAGTTGGTTCTTTTGAAAAGATCCACAAAATTGACCATTTCATGTAGACTAAAATGAGAAAAGACTCAAAACACTAAAATCACAATATTAGTGAATGTAGGAAGATTTTGCATATTATATACTACTGATTTTACATATTATATAAATTATATTATGAATAACTGTACACCAACAAAGTGAATAACCTAGATGAAAAGAGCAAACTTCTAGAAACACATGATCCACTAAAAATGACACGTAAAGAAATAAAAAATCCAATGGGCGCCTGGGTGGCTCAGTGAGTTAAAGCCTCTGCCTTCAGTTCAGGTCATGATCTCGGGATCCTGGGATCGAGCCCCACATCGGGCTCTCTGCTCGGCGGGGAGCCTGCTTCACCCTCCCTGTCTGCCTCTCTGCCTACTTGTGATTTCTCTCTCTCTGTGTCAAATAAATAAATAAAATCTTTAAAAAAAAAATAAAAAATCTGAATAGACCTATAACTGGTAAGATAGCAGATCAGTAATCAAAGACCTGCCCATAAGGAATAGCCCAGGATCACATGGGTTCACTGGTGAATTCTGCTAATGTTTAAACAAGAAGTAACATAAGTTCTTTTTTCAAACTCATCCAGAAGTTTGCAGATGAAGGAAAACCCCCTAGGCTAGCATTACCCGAGACAGTATGAGGCAAATATAGTCCAATATCCCTTATGAGTACAGATGCAAAAATTCTCAACAAAATACAAGGAACAAAATTCAGCAACATATTAAAGGGCTATACACCATGACCAAGTGGGTTTTATTCCCAGAATGCAAGAATGATTCAACATATGAAAACTTGATCAACATAAATAACACCAAATTAACAGAATAAAGGGAGGAAAAAACCCAACACACACTCATCTCAACAGATACAGAAGAAATATTTTCCCAATGTCAACACTCATTCATGACTAAAATAATAAACTATGAATGAAAGAAAAGTTCCTAAACATATTGAAGGCCATGATAGACTCATAGCTAGCATCATATTCAACAATGAAAGGCTGAAGCTTCCTCTCCCAAGATCAAAACACAGATGAGACGTCCCCATTTGCCATCCATACTCAATATACTGGAAATTCTAAACACAGTAATCTGGTAGGAAAAAGAAATAAAAGGAATACAATTGAAAGTGAGAATAAAATTATTTCTGTTCATGGATATGATCTTATGACTCTAAAAAAAAACAACCCCTATGAATCTAATAAACAAATTCAGCAAAGTTGCACCACATTAAGTCAATACATTCATTTCTAAAATCAACAATGAACAATTCAAGAGGAAATTTGAAAAATCATCTATAATAGCATCAAAAAGAATAAAATGTTCAGAAACAAATTTAAGCAAGGAGGTAAACGACCTGTACATGACAACTACACAACATTGCTAAAAGAAATTAAAGAAGACACAAACAATTGGAAAGACATCTGTATTATTGGATTAGATGACTTAATATCATTAAGGTTAAAATTCTAATACTACTCAAAGCAATCTATAGATTTAATGCAATCCCTATCAGATAAAATCTCAATTGTGTGGGTTAGGTTTTTTTTTTTCAGAACAAACAAAACAAAACACCACCATCCTAAAATCCACACAGAAACTCAAGTATCTACAAGTAACTAGAAAATCTTAAAAAACAGGGGCGCCTGGGTGGCTCAGTCGTTAAGCGTCTGCCTTCGGCCCAGGTCAGATCCCAGAGTCTTGGGATCGAGCCCCGCATCGGGCTCCCTGCTCTGCGGGAGGCCTGCTTCTCCCGCTACCATTCCCTCTGCTTATGTCCCCTCTCTCGCTGTGTTTCTCGCTGTCAAATAAATAAAAAAAAAAATCTAAAAAAAAAAAAAAAAAAAATCTTAAAAAACAAAGGGGAAATTGGAAGAATTGCACTTCCTGATTTCAAAACTTATTACAAAGTTGGGGCGTATGGGTGGTTCATTTGGTTAAGTGTCTGATTCTTGATTTATGTTTGGGTCATGATCTCAGAGTTGTGCGATGGAGCCCCATGTTGGGTTCCACACTGGGTTCTGTACTGGGTGTGGAGCCTGCTTGGGACTCTTTCCCTTAGCCCCTCTCCCTGCTTGGTCTCTCTTTAAAAAAACAAAAATAAACAAACAAACAAAAA
This sequence comes from Procyon lotor, assembly GCA_028646535.1. Lineage (NCBI taxonomy): Eukaryota > Metazoa > Chordata > Mammalia > Carnivora > Procyonidae > Procyon > Procyon lotor. The sequence goes on along the minus strand of CM053614.1, from coordinate 86,429,399 downwards.
ATACCTCACTACAAAGCTATAGTTACCAAAACAGTGTGGCATAAACACAGACACACAGACCAATGGAACAGAAAATAAGTCCCAGAAACAAACCCTTCCATACATGGTCAACTGATGTTTAATAAGAAAGCCAAGATAGTTCCAAGGGTAAAGTATAGTCTTTCTAACAAAGGATTCTGGGAAACAATACCCATATGCAAGTGAATAACACTGGACCCTCACCTTAGACCACCTACAAAAGTCAATTCCCAAAAGCCCCACCACCCAATACCACCACACTGGAGATTAGCTTTCAGTCTATGAATATTGGGGGGATACAAACATAGCCTAGAGCAGTAAGTTTGGTGAAAGGTATCCCAAAAAGCTTTGTATATTTTTCTAACTTTTCTGAAATCTACTATCGTATCAAAATAAAAAGTTCTAAAACTATCAAGCACCTAGATATAAACAGAAATAAAGTATTTGTAAGATCTCTGAGAACAATTACAATGGGGACACATTTAAAGAAAGATGCAAAGGAAGATTTTTAAATGAAGATGCACAAGCACATACCCATAAGCACACACATAGGCGCGCGCACACACACACACACACACACACACACACACACACACACACGCTAATTAATCGGAAGATACAATATCGGTAGGGTGGCAGTTCTCCCAAACAGATTTATACATTCATCGAAGTCACAATCAAAACCCAATAGCCATTTTTTGTAGAACTTGACAAACTGATTGAAAAATTTAAATGGAGAGGCAATGGCCTCATAATGCACGAGGACCTGCCTTATCAGAGATCAAAACTCCTGAAGTTACACTAATTGGTGAAGAGAGAGATGAGTAGGTAACAAAACAAGAGAGTTCTCAGAAACATCTCTCTCTATACAAACACAAGTGAGCACAGAGTAAAGCATGAACTTTTCAATGAATGGGCCTGAGAAATTGGGCATTCTGTGAAATAAAATTAGACTTCAACTGTACATTATACAAAACAATTCAACTGAGAGGTGTTATACCACCTACTCATGCTGAAACGTAAGAGTCACACTTCATTCCTCCCATCCTCCTCAAGCTTTTACAATCCATGAATAATTTTTTTTTCTCGTGCCTCTTAAACACGCTAGATCTACGCACGTTGTGTATGGCCGTGGCCGGTAGTGATTAGGCAGGCCATGCTAAGTCTGGCCTTTGCATGTGTTTTCTCTCTGCCGGGAAGGCTCCGTTCACAGATGTCTGCATGATCTGCTTCTTATCACATAGGGCTCATCTCAAGAGTCACTTTTTGAGTGAAGTCTTCCTTGAAATCCAGTTAATGTAGGCTTTCAGTCCTCTGTCCAAATCCTACTTACTCTCCCTGATGATCAGTCTCATTGGAAACCCAGCTGGGTGCACTTCCCACCCTTCTGTGTTCTCGGTCCCTTAGAACTGACATCGACACACTCCATCATCAAACAGGGAACACTCCCTTCCCTCTGTGTCGGGCCAAGGGGACGTTCCATCAGAGCACCAAGGACCGTGGTGCGGGGCGTCTGTCCCCTGTGGCTGCAGGTTCTCATCTTATGCCCACAGCCTGCCAGCCCATCTCTCCGGCACCGGCCCCTGGAAGCTTCTGCGTCTTCCTTTCTCATCTTCATCCTTCAAGCCTGGGGATGGAAAATGCTTCAAGGTGTTGCCATCCTAGGTGCCGCAACATACCTTATTGGCCCCCTCTACTCTGCCCAAACCTCTCGCAATCGCACTTTCATTAAATGCTATTCAAAATACTTTGTGAGCAGGCGTCTGTTTTCTGTTTGGACCTGATTGACACACTAGAGTGTATCACATCACCTTGTTGAATGTTTCTTACCGGGCCTGTCACCATGTGCGATGATTTTATTCACTTCTCTGTCGATGAGCTGTTTGACCTGATGAATTTAAACATCAGGGAAGTAACTTTTTAGGTCATTCATCAATGTATCCCTAAGGCCTTACACTCAGTATTAAGTAGCATATATATTATTGGATTCTAACACATTTCTGGTTGGATAAAACATAAAATGATGCCATTATTGTAATAAAGTATTTATGTGCTATGGTAAGTGCTGTGAGATGTGTAAGCCTGATGATTCACAGACACGTACTCCTGGAGCAGATAATACATTATATGTTAATAAAAACAAACAAACAAATAAATAAATAAACATTAAAAAAAATCAGGCACAGTGAGAGACTAACAGCGATAACTAATAATAAAATAGTACAATTATACCAAAAAATAAAGGTATTTATGAGTTGCTGAAAGATAAGTAGGAATTGGCTCACTGGAGGTACAGCAAGTTATACTACGAAGCCAGCGTTTATTACTGAAGGCTCTGAAGTGAAGGAATGAAGGCACCGCGTGTGGAATTTAAAAGTACAAGTACAAGCAACGTGAGGTGTGGACTGAAGGAGAGAGAACGTAGTTGTTCCAAGCACACACAGAAAATGGGATTCGAAGTAGATGATTATAATGAGAATAGAGACAGAGAAATAAATTTGGGAGAAGACACAAAAGAGAGTTTTACTGTGGGGGGTGGGGGGCAATGAGGGAAAAAGAAAGTAAGGAAAAGGGAGGGAAACCACGTGGAATGCTGTCTAGTTCACGAGCCTCGAGTGGGAGGGTGTGAGGCCCCACAGCGCACTTTGACATGAGTGACACAGGCCTTACTTTACTGGGCCCTAAAAGTCTGTTTTTTACTCTTTGGGAAGTGATGCTCCGAGTCCAATAAAAGAAGTTCCAACAAGTCTGTAATTACACCTCTATTGTGATAGAGGAGAAGATAGGGTGAACATTCTAATCTGAAACAAAAGAACATACCAAAAAACATCCAAGTCAAAGTGCTTACTTTTTAAAAAGTAGTGCTCATGTTTCTGTAAATTTGTATAAGGAATAACTTAAAAAATAAAAGTTGATTAAGTGTAATTATAAATCACCTCTAATACAATAGTAAAAATAGGAAATTATCTAAAGGTCAACATAAACAAAATGCTGAAACATAATTTTATTGTTAGTTGTTTTAAATAAATAAAACTAGTATGAAGACAGCAGAGTAATGCAGAACTACGTTTAACAGAAAATAATTCATAATAATTTCATTACTCCCACTGAACCATTACTAATAGCTCTACTAAAATTATAAATTTATGAAGACAAAGATCAAGTGACACTACACAGAAATGATGAGTTTGAATCATCAGAGGAAAAAAAACCCTTGTAATGTTTTTTTTCTTCAGTGTCTTTAACAGCGGTGTTCAAGCTTAAGGGGAAAATTTACTATTGTCTCATTTTATTATGAAATAGAACCCATGGAGAGAAAAAACGAGACATAAATGTACAATGTAACAAATATTTGCACAGAAACCTATCTAGAAACAGTGTAGGCTGTAACAGAAAACTGGCATCCCCCCCAAATTCTTCCTGTGCCCCCTCAGATCACACCCCCTTCCGTCCCTCCAGAAGCCAGTACCCTTCTGTTGTGTGGTACTCACTCCCTTGGATCGCATTATAGTTTTAGCACTCATGAATCACTCTCTGCAACAGTGGTCAGCTATGCTCAGTTACAGAGATTCTGTGGTGGTTAGCTTCTTTCCCGAAAGCCATGTTTGTAAAATGCATCCACGTGCTTGTGATCCCCACTCATTCCCTGTCCCTCCTGTAAAGCATTCCATTGTATGAACAGATCACTGTTTCTTCATATGTTTTACCATTAATGGACATTTGGGTTGTCTCTGGTTTGGGGCTATTAGGAAATACGCAAAGATGAAATTTCCCTAAGAGTTGAATGCCAGTCACACCGTGTGCACCGCACATTTATCGCACCTCCAAGCTTTGTTCCAAAGTGGCAGGATCTCCATTCAGGCAGGCAGGGTGCGGCTGCTCCCTGGGGGCTCTGCCCCCTTTTCAACACCTATTGGTCACCACTGTTTACTTTCTGCCAATTTCACAGCTGTGCAGTAGGATCTCATTCTGTTTTTAATTTACATTTCTCTGATTACAAAAAGTTTGAACCTGGGGTGCCTGGGTAGCTCAGTGGGTTAAAGCCTCTGCCTTCGGTTCGGGTCATGATCTCAGGGTCCTGGGATCGAGCCCCACATCGGGCTCTCTGCTCGGCAGGGAGCCTGCTTCCTCCTCTCTCTCTGCCTGCCTCTCTGCCTACTTGTGATCGCTCTCTCTCTGTCAAATAAATAAATAAAAAATAAAATCTTTAAAAAAAAAAAAGTTTGAACCTATTTTCACACATCCATTGATTATCTGGAATTACTCTTTTGTGAAGTAGACTTGTTCAAATCTTTTCCCAGTTTTAAAAATTGTTTTGTTTTTTTTTAAAAAATGTTTTTTACAGGTTCTTTATTTTTATCTTCTGGGTACTAGTCTTTTATTGGTTATGTCCATCACAAATAATTTTCTCATTCTGTGGATTATCTTTTCTCTCTCTGCACTGTCTTGATAAACAGAAGTAGTTAATTTAATAGAAAAATTATCAGTCATTTTTTATTAAAGTTAGTGATTTTTTGTGCTTTTCTTGGAAATCATTTTTCTGATCCTAAAGACATGATGATATTGTCCCACATTATATTCTAAAACATTTGCAGTTTTCTTTATATATTTATGTCTATAACAAATTTGGAGGTGATTTTTTGACTGGGTCCAATTTCATTGTTTTTTTAGATGGCTTGGCATACCAGTTTTACCTCTCTGACAATTTTAGATCTATATGTTTAAAACAGAAGTTACTTAATAAGGATTCACAAATTTGGAAATATTATTTTATCATCTTTGGTAGGTTTATCCTTTTATCATCCTGCAACGCACTCTGTATATAGAGTGAGATTTCTTGCCTTCAATTGTGTTTTCGCCACATCAGTGTCTTTTTTTTTTAACATTTTTCTTGGTTTTTGGATTTAAAATTAAAACAAAGGTTGAGGGTTTGCATGTCTAAGCAGAATACATTTCAGAGTCTAAAAGCTCTTTTAAAAACGACTGTATCTATTAAACAATTCACTTTCACTGCATAAAGTACAAGGACTTTATTAATAAAATCACCTTATTAATAAAAAAATCATCTCAAGATGTTTAAATACTCTAACCTGTAACCTAATTATTTCTGACCACTCACACAGATACTATACCAGTATCAAAGAACTTCTTGCTTGAGTCTTCCCAGGATTCCCAAAATCTGAATGCACAACAGCAAATTTTATGTATAAAGAAAGCAACAGAAATCAACAATATTGCATAAACTATTACTAACCTATACATTCAATCCTCAACAGTCCATGAAAAATAATGTTTCATCAGTAGAAGGAAAGTTGTCTTATCTAGGTACTGCCTTACCGATGCTACTAGTAATTCAGGCACTTCCCTGAGAAATTAACCATAGCAACACTAACAGGAAAGCATTTTACCAGATCTTGCCACGCCCACACTAACACACTAACACTACCACCACAGGAATCTCTAACTTAGACGTATATCAGAGTCACCTAGAATGTTTGTTACAGATGTATGTAGATGTCTGCTTCTGCTTCCCATACATTGATTTATGTTTGACAAAAACCTTTGGGTAATTTTGGCCCATATCAGAGTTTTAAAACCACTGCAATAATTTAAAGAGGAAGAAAAAGAAAGTGAAGTGTGATGTGTCAAAAAATGTTATTTAACATACAGGTGGTTTTTTTTTTTTTTGAGGTGATAAGAATAAAATAAAGATAAAAACGGGATATACGGTTACACAGAGATAATAGAAACTACAGAAATTACCAGGAAATCATATTTCAGAATCGATGTTTTAAAAAAATTCTATCAGAAAACAGTATAATACTCTAGCTGGTCTTTGGTTTTCTATTATGTTTAGGGTATAATTCATGAAATTAAGAGACATCTATATATAATTCACAATTTAATTAGAGTCTTCTTTTCCAGTGCCAAAATGATTGACAAAATCATGCATATAATAAGCAATGCTAAATGTGAAATTAGAGAAGTATTTTACAGTGAAAATTAATTTAAAATGCTAAACAAATTAGAAATGAAGAAGAACACAGGTGGAAATGTTAAGTCTCCACTGGTTTAAGCAAGCACTCTTTATCTGTCATCTACAAGTAAAATTACATGAGCAAAGTAAGACATCCAAAAGAGAAGACAAAACCACTGCTCACTTCACCTACTGCTGAGAAAGTAAATAACCTTCTCTTCTATAATGAACATTCATGTCCCAATCAATCTCCTTTGTTAAACATAAACTCATGGTGTCATTTTGGAAATAAGTAGTTTTACAAAGTCCCTCCTCCTATGTCTTCCTTGTTTCTTCTTAGTATTCCATTTATACCCAAATGAAGCTCATTTAATCTGTTAATTCTGTCTTGTAACTAGTGTTATATTTTACACTGCCTTCCAATTCAAAGAATGCTTTAAATGTCTTTTCGGGTAGTATGTGTTCTCTACGACTTTTGGAGTGATGGCCTTGTGTTATATAGACAAAACCACTGTATGTGATGGTCACATTAGACTTAACTGATTTCTGTTCAAAAACTGAACTCAGTCTAGCTTCATTAGTCTAATAGTAACAGCACAAAGGTAATTCTAAATTAAAATATTTACCGTATGATGGCATGAGATGAAATTTAGCAAATCTCTAGTAGTAAGTATACTGAGCAACAAAAATGATCTCATAAAATTCAAAAAATAAATTTATTTCTGTCCCCTACTCAAAGATGTGACTCCTGCTGCCACAGTAAAGCTGAGCTATTCCACTCTGCCCACTAAGCCCACGGCGCTTCTGATACTCCTCCTCTAGTCCAGGTTAGGCAAGTCGTATGTTTACCCAGACACTCCTCCAGGCCGTACCCTGAAGAGTAACTGCTACCCCTGCATCTTCAAAGTCCTACCCGGAGTCCAACATCATCTCAAAGGCCTTATCTCAGCCACATCCCCTGTGACCCAGGCCATTTATAACTCAAGTTTCCTTAGTATTATCTCCTTTTCACTCTCTTCCCTGTGGCTCAGCAGACCTCTTGTTCCTTAACTGTTCCAAGGATGCACCTCCCCTGTCTCTAAACTCTGTGGGCAGAGGCCATGTTTTTGGGAGAGCAAAACAGTAGGCAGAAAATATTTTTGAGATTTCTAAGTTTCATTACATACTCCCCATGGGCTCTGTTGTCAGGGGTAAAATAACTGCTTAAAAACTTCATCAAACAGTACAACACATAACAAACCGAGTGTTACAATTGCACGGTAAAACGAGAGAATTGGACAACTGTAGTATTATCCAAAATTTTATAAATGCAAAAAAATTTTAGTACTGAAATTTTTGTGCTTCTCAGATTGAACCCTATTACTTGAACGAGCTATGCTTAACTATTTCAAAATTCTTGGAATTAATGAGATACAAACACTTAAACTTTTTAGTTTATCTTAGGACTTTATTAAAGAAAATATAAATTCATTTAATAGACAGCTAAACTACCAGGTTCTGGTTTCACTGCTTGGTTTTCCAGGCTTTCTTCATCATTATCTGTGCTCAGAAGTGATATACATAATCACAGATCATGAAAATAGTTAAAGTTGGCATATGTGTTTTGTTACATCTGTGTCATATTTCCTAAGATAACTTTTCAAGTACGTTCTTGTCAAATTTCATATCCTTTAACAAAAACTAAATCAGAGAAAAAAACCTAAAAGTAAAATCAAGCCAATTAAATAAAGCAAAGCATGTATTTATATATGAACAGGCTGCCCTATAAAAACCTTCTCACCACGAAAAATAAATAAATAAGCAAGCAAGCAAGCAAAGCAAAGCAAAAGGAATATTTAGTGCTCTATTATACGAAAAGGATTTTGATCTAACTTAAGATTGTAGAAAAAGGGGGCGCCTGGGTGGCTCAGTGGGTTAAAGACTCTGCCTTCGGCTCAGGTCATGATCTCAGGGTCCTGGGATCGAGCCCCACATAGGGCTCTCTGCTCCGCGGGGAGCCTGCTTCCCCCTCTCTCTCTGCCTGCCTCTCTGCCTACTTGTGATCTATCTCTCACTCTGTCAAATAAATAAATAAAATCTTTAAAAAAAAAAAAAAAAGATTGTAGAAAGAGGGGAAAAGAATAATCAGAGAAGACTGAATGACAATGATACTAATTTATTGATATTGATATTAGAAAACCTTTTAAAACTGAAGATAAGAGGGGAGGGGGGGTAGAGGAATGGGGTAGCCAGGTGGTGGGCATTAAGGAGGGCGTATGTTGTGATGAGCACTGGGTGTTACATGCAACTAATGAATCACTGACCACTACATCAAAACCTAATGATGTACTATGTAGTGGCTAACTGAACATAATAAAAAAATATAATAAAACAAGATTATTTGCCTCATTCAATTTTTGAAAATAGAAATTCAGAGACATTGAATCCATGAACTAACTCATCCTAAACAGCCTCTGCAGGACTCTCTTCTATAATAAGGAAAAGACGGATGAAAGCCAGAGAGCGCTCATGCTCCTTAGGGCTAGGATCGAAAGTCAGGAAAAACAAGTGGTAATAAAACAAATTATATGCTTAATTTACAAAAAGGTAATGTAACCTCATCAATAATTAAATTGATTCTAAACAATACATCATTAGGCTCCTGTTAGGGTAAGTAGCTCTAAGTGACTCACGCCTATTTGAATTTCCTCCCAGATGACTGCCTACTGCTACCACGCCTTTATTGTAATATTAGTATAAAGGCTGAAATCAAGCCAGTTTTTTTTCTTTTAGATCTTCAGATTCACCTAGTCTTTTCAAACACTGCTTCAAATAAGCTAGAGGTATATCTAAATGATAGTAAAAATAAATAATAGGCATTCACTTAGGCATCATGAAAAGAAGTGAGTTTTCATAAATATAAACCGTGAAATTATAGTTCATTACATACCACAGCATTCAGGACATTTTGGATGTTTCAGGGTATTCATTCCATACCCTGGAAAGCAGCGATTAATCCAAACCATTTGGAGAGTACCTTCAATATAGTATATTTCAGGCAATGGCTCTGCACGTCTGCCTAGAACTTCTACTTGTTGATTAAAAAATCTCTCTATAAGATTTTTAGCCTAAAATTGAAATACAATATGAGAAAATTATTATCAGAGATAAGTGTAATTTTAGAATAAATAAGGGTGTTTATGTATTTAGAAGCAGTGAAAACAAATTTTTGAGGTCCTTATTCTTATAGTCAATGGATATAAATAACACATGTAAAAATTAAAAAGATATCACTTATCAACATCAAATTTCCAAATGTACTTCAAATAAAACACAAAGAAACCATTCAGATATGTAACCAATATTTTGGTCCCTTTGGATTTTGAATAATATATGGCACGTGAGCAAAATCAAAATAGCTCTTTGAAATTAAACATACCCTAAGAAACATACTCCAACAATTAATGTGCTTAAAAACATGTACTTTAAGTAACTTTAAAAGCATATCCCTTAAAAAGGAATACCCTTAACTCTCTCCACAAAGAAAAATTCGGTTTAAAAACAAGAGGAAATATAGCAAACATTAAAATTTCCAGCTCTGAAAAAAAAAAAAAATTTCCAGCTCTGTGCTCCCAAAATTAAATTTATAAAAAAATGAAAGCATCATTCTGATCTATAACTAATTGCCTTTCTACTTTCTGCCTTTCACCGTAGTAACTATTCTGGCCTGACTCCTAAAATTAAAAGGCTTATGATTTTCAATGTTAACAGCATGAGGTAGGGCCACGAGTTCGAATCCTCTAAAAGCCAGTTAGTTCTCCTCAATTGTATTGCTCTGACCTCTAGCGCAGTCAGGAGCGTGAGTGACTCATGCCGATCTGTAGCCACCAAACACGTACTTCAACCTACTGATTTCTTTAAATGTCTGGCAAACTACATTCCTTGCATGAAAATTATAAGTAAATTCTAAATACAAATGTTTTTCAATACTATTGCATTTAAAGTTTATATACAACTCTTATGTTAGTCAATTACTCACCAACTTTTTATAGTTTAAATGGTTTGCTTTTGCTTTTGATAAATCTTGGTAAATGTGTTGCTATTCATTTGGTCAAACACATAGATCTGGGTTAAGAAAGTACTTAGGAATTAATTTGATATAAATCTGCTATCTAATTAACCATATTTAAATGTCAGGCCATAATGAAAAGTTTCGGGAGATGCAATCAAATCACTCAGCTTCCTAATACCACTTCCAAAGGGGGGGGAAAAAATCAACAATGCTAGATGGGAAAACCTGACAGGAACAAAAATGACCATATAAATCAGATTACTGTTTCTTATTTTACCTCTAAAAAGAATAAGGGATAGATCTCTTCTTTGACAAAAATAACAAGGCAAAAATTTTTTATATGTACTATGTTTATGGTTGACATGGGGCTAATTATTTGTACCAAAGGGTGAAATTGACAAATTCTCTGAGCTGAGTAAGGATTATATATTTTAATGTAAAATATTTTCAACCAATTTGCATGATATAAGAACAAACCATAATTATAGAAACTCCACAAATTAATTATCTGGCCTAAGAGATAAATAAATAATCTGACTGAATAGACGACATCAGAGTTCCTAGCTCATGTGACTCCTCCCTTCAACACCCCCCCAGAATACTTCAAAGAGTGATTAGGCATCTATGGAAGGAATGCATTCTGCAGTGACTGGTCACTAATCAGAGGCCCAGAACAAGACGCCATTCATTACTTTTTCAACAATGAGTACCCTGAAACTATTCTGTAAGTTATTCTGTAAGAGAGAAGCTGAGTAGCTTATTTTAAATACCACAATCTGCTCCACTGACCGTGCCAAGTTAGGCTGTGAATAAAGGTGACTAGAAAAGCTTTAATATTCATTGCACATTTGTCCAAGAAGCTTCGAAAACAATAACTACTTAACATCATGGGATTTCTACAACAAGCCAAACATATCATACGTTCTACAAGACCACAGTCCACCCAGAGCTCCACCATCCACCAGGGGAGCGCGAATATCTACCAGATGTTACAGATAATTACGTCTGTTAGTTAGCGTCCTCTAGAAATCTTTAGTTGGCACCTATACTCGGAAATCTCTGTGGAAAATAACTATGGTCATCAAATGGGGATGGAATTAAGAAACAAAGGAGACAGAAGCTTAAAGGTATCTTGCATACAATGGAAAGAACTGTGAGTTTGCATATAACAAAGACTGCTGATACTGGTGCTCGTAGCTCAGAAGAGAAAAGGAGGACTATGAAAATGATTGTGAACAGAAACATAAAGCTGTCACTCTCACGGTGGGAACACTGTAACACGGATACTGTACACACATGACAGTGAACTGGCCACAGAACTATGAGATAAAGCTCCGTTTCTTTCTTTTCTTTTTTTTTTTTTTTTTTTGATAAAGCTCAGTTTCAAATCAGAACCAAAGGCAACAGGGAGAAAATAAAAAGCTTCCGTAACAGTTTAAATGCTATGAAAGTTGTAATCCATTCCAGAGATATATACTGAATCCTAGCACTTCAGAAGAGAAAAATTTAACTTTGCACCGTGGGGATTACTTCAATCCTGAAGCAAAAGGCAGAAGAGTCTACTCTTTACCCAGCAAGGACACTGCCGTGGTGGTTGTTCCACAAGAACTGCAAGTTGCACTAGAAAAACTAGGCTCTTAAGAAGAACACGAAAGGCAAACTGTAATTTATGTTTTGAAATTATTAGAGATTTAAACAATTACATTTAAAAATTTTAAAGCAGCATATTTCTAATGGAAAAAAGCAAGCCACAGGCAGTGGGAGTACAAAAGTGACATTTAAAAATACAGGAAAAGATTTCCATTTCCAACCACAGGGTACAGTAGATATCCTGAAAAACTGTCCTGCTACAAATCACTTCACTGAACATAAGAGGACAAACACCTGCGTCGCTATATTTCAACAATGAGAGGGAAAGAGAACAGAAAGGAAGGAAGACAGGAAGAGAAAGAAAGAGAGGCTAAAAACAAGGGAAGAACTACAAATGCAATTGTAGCTAAATTTCTGATTCATTCGACACCAATCCTCGTATTCCAGAATGTTCTAATTTACCAGCCTACCGAGTATTCTAATTTACTAGCCTACAAAGGGGGAAAAGCCTTAAATCTGTTTAAAAAAAAAAAAAAAAAAAAAAGACTAAGTAAAACAATGAACGATGAAAAAACTTCAGTGACGAGGGGGAAATAACAAGAGAGCTTCTCTATCACAGCTGGGGAAGGAAAAGGGATGGAGTAGAAGGACAGGGAAAGCAAAGACTTCTCTGTAAATTCCTATACATTGATTTGCTGAGGGTGGAAAATAGTGCTTATATCCACTGCTCCAAAATCTAAGTGCATTGTTTTAAAGAAAAGAAAAGAGAAAGATGACCCTTAGGGTAGCTGGCATGACGCTACAGGCTACATAGAAGGGGCAAAATCATAAAATACCAAATCCTTTAGAAGGGAGCTGGCACACAAAGCCCTGGCATTTCAGGACACTACCCTAGGGAAAAGGACTGAGTTGCTCTTACCACTTGCTGCGGTTCTCAGCACCCAGTATGGTGCTTCGGGACTGAGAGAAGGAATACAACTCTCAGACATTCTCCCAAGAAAGAGCTAGAGGAACTAAGCAGGTGCATCCAAAGAAAAGATTTGAGAGACTCCCCACCACACCCCACCAAATCTCTCCTCTGGTCATTCCCTCCTAATGCAAGAACATGAAGACAGGAAGAAGGGACAATTTCTTTAAATGTGCAGACACCAACCAAGGTTACCAGGATCACAAAGAAATCAGGGAGGTATGACACCAGAAAGAAAGAAACAAACAAAAAAGCTCCAATTGCAGACTATAAGGATATAAAGATCTATGAGTTGCCTAACAAAGAATTCAAAATAATCTTAAAGAAGCTCAGTAAGGCATAAGAAAACACAGAGAGATAATAAACAGAATCAGGGAAACAATACATGAACAAAATGAAAAGTCCAACAAAGAGATAAAAACCATAAAACAAGGATCAAAGAAATTTTGGTGTGAAGAATATAATGACTGAACTGAAAAAGTCAAGAAAGAGTTTCAGTCAAGCAGAAAAAAGAAATCTGTGAACTCAAAAGCAGATCATCTGAAATTATCCAGTCAGAGAAAAGAAGAGTGAAGAAAGCCTACAGGACATATTTGACGCCAACTAAGTCAACACACACATTATGGAGGTCCCATAAGAGAAACACAAAGAACTAGAAGCTAACTTAAAGAAATAATACCGAAAAATTTCCTAAACCTGGGAAAAGAAAGAGACATCCAGGTACATGAAGCTTAAAGAATCCAAAATGAGCTGCACAAAGGGGACTACCAAGGACGCCAAGAAACATTATAATTAAATTGTTAAAGTTCACAAAGACTGAATTACGAAAGCAGCTGGAGAAATGCAATCAATCAAATGAAGGGTACCCCCTGCGCTATGATACTATCAGTAGATTTCTCAGTAGAAACCTTGCAGGCCAGAAAAGTGTGTAATAATACATTTAAAGAGCAGAATGAAAAAGAAAGTACCAACCAAGAATACTATAGCCATCAAAATTGCCCTTTAAAAATGAAAGAGATGAAAAAAAAAAAAAAAAGAAGAAGAAGAAGAACTAAGAACTTTCCCCAGCAAATAAAAACTGAAGGAGGTAAAAACCAATAGAAGCCCCAACATCTCAGTGAGAACAGTGCCTTACAAGAAGTGTTAAAAAGAGTTTAACGAGATGAAATAAAAGGATGCAACATTATGAAATAAAATAGCAACATTAAAAAAAAATGAAAGTATAGGAATGCCTGAGTGGCACATATGGTTAAGCATCTGACTCTTGGTTTTGGCTCAGGCTATAATCTCAGGGTCATGGGATCAAGCCCCACATAGGGCTCTGTGCTCAGCACAGTGTGCTTAAAAATTCTCTCTCCCTCTCCCTCACCCCTTCTGTCCCTTATTCTCACCCACTCACTATCTCTCTAAAATAAATAAATCTTTTAACAAATAGAAGTATAGAGGCGCCTGGGTGGCTCAGTGGGTTAAGCCTCTGCCTTCAGCTCAGGTCATGATCTCAGGGTCCTGGGATCAAGTCCCACATCAGGCTCTCTGCTCGGCGGGGAGCCTGCTTCCCCCTCTCTGCCTGCCTCTCTGCCTGCTTGTGATCTCTCTCTCTGTGTCAAATAAATAAATAAAATCTTTAAAAAAAAAAAAAAGGAAGTATATAAATCTCACTGGTAAATGTAAATACATATGCAAATACAAAATAACATAACACTATAAGAATGACACAGAAATCATTAAAGCCAGTATAAAAGTTAAAGACATAAGTATTAATAATAAATGTAACTACAAAAACCTGTTAATGGATGCACAATATAAAAGATGTGAATTGTGACATCAATAACAAAGTGTGTGTGAGGATATAAAAATATAGACTTTTTTCATGTACAGTTAAGTTATCCCCTTAAAATAGACTTATAAATATAAGATTTATATATAAGCTTCAAGATAACCCCAAAGAAAGGAATCAAAACATATCAATATAAAAAAAAAATCATCAAATAACAAACGAAGTCAGCACCAAAGGACGAGAGTAACGAACTACACAGCAGACAAAAAACAGTTAACAAACTGGAAGGAGGAAGCCCTTATGTAACAATAATTACTTTAAATGTAAACAGATTAAAACCCCCAGTCAAAATACACAGAGTGGCTTAATGGATAAAACAAGACCCAACTCTAAGCTGTGTACAAGAAAATGACTTTAGATTTAAGGAAACTCATAGGCTAAAAGTGTAGGATGAAAAAAGATCTGTAGATGAAAACCAGAGCAAGGATGCTATAAAAAAATTGCCATAAGAAACAAAGAAAGTCATTATATAATGATTAAAGAGTCAACTCAACAGAATGATACAAAAATTATATCTGCATCAAACGTAGAGTATATAAACATATAAAACAAATACTGACCGAACTGAAGGAAAAAAATCAATATAATAACACTAGGACACTTTATTACTTCAACTGCAATAATGGATAGAATATTTAGATATAAAATCAGTAAGGAACCACCAGACTTGAACAGCACTATAAACCAAATGCTCTTCACAGATAAACGGAACTTTCCACAGTCGTTTTATAGACACATTATTCATAAGAGCTAAAAGGTGAAACTCTTTTTTTTTTTTTTAAAGATTTTATTTATTAGAGAGAGATCACAAGCAGGCAGAGAGGCAGGCAGAGAGAGAGGGGGAAGCAGGCTCCCCGCTGAGCAGAGAACCCGATGCGGGGCTCGATCCCAGGACCCTGAGATCATGACCTGAACCAAAAGCAGAGGCTTTAACCCACTGAGCCACCCAGGAGCCCCAAATTAACTCTTTCTATGAATGAATGAATGGATAACAAAATTTGGCATTTATGTACAATGGAATGTTATGCAGCCTTTTAAAAGGAAAAAACTTCCAAGACTTGGTATAATATGGATGAACCTTGAGGACATTAAACTAAGTGAAATAAGCCAATTACAAAATGGCAATTACTCTATGATTCCACTTATATGAGGTATGTAGAAGAGTCAAACTCTGAGAAACAAAAAGTTGAATGCTGGCTGCCAGGACCTGGAGAAGGAGGAAATGAGGCGTTAACATGTCCTACCCACAACTGGTGGAACTATTACATAAGAAAATGAGAAAGACTAAAATGATGTAAGCAATGTTACCACCCAACAGGATATAACAACCTACATACAAAAAAAAGCCACCCAACAAAAACAAATTTTTTTTCAAGTACTCAAACAACGCTTACCAAGACAGATCGTGTTCTGGACCTTCCAACAAAGCTCAACAAATTTAAAAGAACTGAAATCAATGACATCCGTCGGGTAAATACCCAGCAGTCAGATTACTGGATCATAGGATAGTTCTATTTTTAACTTTTAGAGGAAACTACACGGTGTTTTCCAGAGCTGCTGTACCAGTTTGCACTCCCAACAACAGTGTTAGAGGGGCTCCCTTTCTTCACATCCTCATCAACACCTGTTGGTTCCTGTGTTGTTAATTTTGGCCATTCTGACCAATTCACACCGCTTCACTGGTGTGAAGTGATATCTCATTGTAGTTTTGATTTATATTTCCCTGGTTTTATCTTATTTGCATTTCCCTATAATCTGTGATTATAAAGATGTTGAGCATCTTTTCATGTGTCGGCTCGCCATCTGTAGGTCCTCTTTAAAAAATTTCTCCTCATGTCTTCTGTCCATTGTTTTTTAACTAGATTATTTGTTTTCTGGGTGCTGAGTTTTATAAATTTTTTATATATTTTGGATACCAATCTTTTATCAGCTATGTGATTTGTAAATATCTTCTCCAATTCTGTCGGTTGCCTTTAGTTTTGTTGGTGTTTTCTTCACTGTGCAGAAGCTTTTTATTTTGATGAAGTCCTGACAGATCATTTGTACTTTGGTTTCCCTTGCCTCAGGAGACATATCTAGTAAGAAGTTGCTGGGGCCAGCGTCAAAGACGTTATTGCTTCTCCTCTAGGATTTTAATGGTTTTCTGTTCCGCATTTAGGTCTTTCATCTATTCTGAATTTATTTTTGTGTGTTACGTGAGAAAGTGGTCCGGTTTCATTCTTTTGCAGGTTGCTGTGCAGTTTTCCCAACACCATTTATTGAAGGGATTATCTTTTTTCCACTGGACAGTCTTTCCTGCTTTGTCAAGTGTTAACGGACCATAGAGTTAGTTGTAGGTCCATTTCTGGTTTTTCTATTCTGTTCCACTGATCTATATGTCTGTTTTTATGCCAATACCACAGGTCTTGATAACTACAGCTTTGTAGTAAAACTTAATTGTGATCCCTCCAGCTTTGCTTTTCGTTGCTTTAGCTATTTGGGGTCTTTTGCAGTTCTGTACAAATGTTAGGATTGTTTGTTCCAGCTCTGTGAAAATTGCTGGTGGTATTTTGACAGGTGTTGCATTAAATGTGTAGATTACTCTGGGTAATATAGGTATCTTAACAATATTTGTTCTTCCAATCCATGAGCACGGAATATTTTTCCATTTATGTAATCTTCAGTTTCTTTTATCAGTGTTTTTTTATCTTACTTTATTTAAATTCAATTAATTAACATACAGTGTATCATTAGTTTCAGATGTAGAATTCAGTTATTCATCAATTGCATGTAACACCTAGTGTTCATTAAATCACATGCCCTCCTTAATGTCCATCACCCTGTTACCCCATCCCTGCCGCTCAACTTCCCTCCAACAACCTTGTTTTTTTTCCTAAGTTAAGAGTCTCTTATGGTTTGTCTCCCCCTCTGATTTCATCTTATTTTATTTTTTCCCTTCTTTCCCCTATGATCCTGTTGTGTTTCTTAAATTCCACATGAGTTAAACCATACGATAACTGTCTTTCTCTGATTGACTTATTTCACTTAGCATAATACCCTCCAGTTCCATCCACATCATTGCAAATGGCAAGATTTCATCATTTTTGATGGATCAGTAATATTCCAGTGTGTGTGTGTGTGTATGTGTGCGCGCGCACGCACATGCATGAGTGCATTTCAAAAATGATCCTTTCAGTTCACTACATTTGTATCTTTGGGGTAAAAACTGAGATATATGTTGTATGGTAGCTCTACCTCAACTTTTTGAGGAAGCTCCATACTGTTTTCCAGAGTGGCAATACCAGCTTGCATTCCCACCAACAATGTTTTATAGTTTTCAGAGCTGGGGTACAATTAGAAATGGGACTGATCCTTTGATTTCTCTTTCTGCAGCTTCATTATTGGTATATAGAAATAGAGCAGATTTCTGTGTGTTGATTTTATACCCCGTGACTTTCATGTATCAGTTTTAGAAATTTTTTGATGAAGCTATCTGGATTTTCTGTATAGCTTATCATGTCATCTGCAAATAGTGAAAGGATACAAAAATACTGATTTAAAAGGATACATGCACCCCAATGTTTACAGCAGCACTATCAACAATGGCCAAATTATGGAAACAGCCCAAATGCCCAATGATCAGATGAATGGATAAAGAAGGTGTGGTATATATACACGATAGAATATTAGTCAGCCATAAATATGAATGAAATCTTACCCTATGCAACAACATGGATGGAACTATGGAATATTATACTAAGCAAAATAAGTCAAGTTAGAGAAGACAAATGCCATATGATTTCACTCATATGTGGCATTTAAGAAACAAAAGAGAGAGAGAGGCAAACCATAAGAGACTTTAACCAAAGAAAACAAACTGATGGTTGCTGGTGGGGAAGCGGGCAGGGGGGATAGGTTAAATGGGTGATGGGGATTAAGGAGGGCATGTATTATGATGAGAGCTAGGTATTATATATAAGTGATGAATGACTGAATTCTACTCCAGAAACCAATACGACACTATAAGTTAACTAACTACAATTTAAATATCTTGGAAGAAAAAAAAAAGAAAAGAAAACAAAGGAGTGGAAAAAAAAAAAGGGAGAGGCAAGCCAAGAAACAGACTCCTCACTACAGAGAACACCCTGATGGTTACCAGAGGGGTGGGGGTGGGGGGTGAGGAGGTAGAGGATGCGGAAACGGGTGATGAGGAATCAGGAGTGCACTTGACATGATGAGCACCAGGTGATATATGGAAGTGCTGAATCACTAAATTCTACACCTGAAATTAATATTACACTGTATGTGAACTGGAATTTAAATAAAAATTTAGAAAAATGAAATAAAATCAATGACATATGAAAATATGTGAGATGTAGCTAAAGCAATGCTGGGTGGAAATTTACAGCACAAACCTTTATATGAGTCAAGAAAAAAAATAAAATAAACAAAGTCCCTATCTTAAGAAACTATAAAAAGAGCCAGAAGACAAAAAAGGAAGCAAACAGAAAAAAGGAAATAAGATGGAAGTGAAATCTAATGGAACTGAAAATAGGAAAACAATGAAGTCAATGTCACGCAAAGCTAGTTCTTCATAAAGATTAATAAAATTAATAAAGTTCTAGCAAGAGTGACAAAAATAACAGAGAAGACCAATTAGAAGGATTAGCAATGAAATGGAGAGTATTACTAACAGACGTTGAAGGTTAATAACAGAAAACTCCACAGGACTTTTTGTTCAAGCATATGACAAATTAGAAATGGACCAATTCTTCAAACACCACCAAGTTAAAAATTCAACTCCAGTAAAAACAAATATCTGAATAGTTCTATAACTATTAAAGGAATTAAAATATGTAAGAAAAAGCTCCCTAAATAAAATTCTCTTGGTTTCCCCAGAAAATTCTACCAAACATTTCAAAAACTAACGCTGAATTTAAATAATCTCTTCCAGAAAACAGAAGAGATGGTAAAACTTCCCACTTTATTTTGTGAAGCTAGTATTACCTAAATACCAAAACCAGACAGAGTCTGTATCAAAGAACAACAATGGACTAATATCGTTCGTGAACTCAATATAATATGAACAAACTAAATCCAACCATGTCTAAAACATTGTACAGCATAACCATGTGGGATTTATTCCAGGTAGGCAAGGTTGCTTCATTATTCTAAAACCAATCAATGTAATCCACTTATCCACAAATAAAAGAAGAAAAATCCTATGATCTGAAAAATTAACTGAGAAAAGCCTTGGACAACAGCCAATACTTATTGCTAATAAAATCTCACCAAAATAAGATTACAGAGAAATTGTCTCAGAATTATTTACAAAAAGCATCTACAAAAAACTTAGAGCAGATATAGTACTTCATGTTGGAAGGATGAATGCTTTTTCCATAAGCTCAAAAAAAGGAAAGGGTATCTACTCACACTACCTATATTAAACACAGCATGGATGTTTTAGCCACTTCAGTAAGTCAAAAAATCAGTACAGAGGCAAACATACAGATTAGAAAGGAAAAAATAAAACTGCCTCAATTAGGAAATGAAATGACTGTCAGCAAAGAAAATCCCAAGGAATATGTAACACTCCACAAAACAAAAAACCTCCTAGAGCTATTATCTAAGTTCAGCAAGGACCTCGGAAACAAGGTAAATACATGCCGATAAAATGCTTTTCCATGCCCTGACAATGAGCTATAGAAACCAAAATTAAAACAGTATTTCTTAAGGTTGTTCCATAGAAAAGGAAACACTTAGTATAAACTTATTAAAATGTATAGATTGTGTATGCTAAAATATACAAAAAAATGGATTAAAAAAGATCGCAGAAGACCTAAAAAGACATAGAGACAGATCATGTCCATGGACTGGAAGAAAGAACACAGTAAAAGTATAAGTTATTCCTAAATTCAAATTGAGGCACACCTCAGAGACATTGTGGCTCCAATGGCCATTCCAAAGCCAGTATCACAATAAAGTGACTCAAATACAAAAACTACAGGCAGGCGTACAAAAATTGTATTTAAGCAATCGTCTAGTCTATTAAGTGTGCCAAAGCAGCAGCATGTCTAAACAAAACATTATACAGATCTTAACCAAAAAATACTTTTTTGCTAAACAATGCTAACCATCATCCGAGCTATCAGGAAGTCCTAATGTTTTTGCTGGTCGAGGCTCGGCCTCGATGCTGACGGCTGCTGACTGATCAAGGTGGGGGTGGCTGAAGGATGGCGTGGCCGTGGCCATGTCTTAAACTAAGACTACAGTGAGCTTGGCTACATCGATTGCTCTTGCTTTCAGGAATGCTCTCTCTGTAGCATCTGAGGCTGGTTGATATTTACCCACAGAGCTGCTTTCAAAGTTGGAGTCAGTCCTCTCAAACTCCACCACCGCTGCTTTATCAGCAAAGTTTCTGCAATAGTCTAAATCCTTTGCTGCCACTTCAACAGTTTTCACAGGATTTCCACCAGGAGCAGATTCCATCTCAAGAAACCACTTTCTTTGCTCCTCTGTAAGAGGTGACTCCTCATCCGTTCACGTTTGACCCTGAGACTGTAGCAATTCAGTCTCATCTTCAGGCTCCACTTCTAGTCCCAGTTCTCTGGCTGTTTCCGCCACATCTGCAGTAACCTCCTCCACTGAAGTCTGGAACCTTCAGTTTGTAAAGAAACGCAGAAACTGCGAAGCGCAATAAAACGAGGTATGCCTGTGCAGGACTGATAAACATGATTCCTACCAACATCCCAAAGGTTTTTGTAGACATACACAAACTTTTGCCAAAATTTACTTAATGATGCACGGATCCTAAAATAGATAAAACAATCTTGCTAAGACAGGAATACAATGGGATGAATGGCAGCCCATCATTAAGGCCACAGTAGATAAAACAGTGAGGTATTGAGAGAGGCAGAAACACAAAGAAGGGAAAAGGATAAAGAACCCAGAAATAGAGCCACACAAATATTCTCAACTACAGTTTAACAAAAGAACCAAAAGCTATTCAATGGAGAAACGACAGCATTTTTAACAAAGGATGTTGGAGAACTGTGACATTCACAGGCAAAACAAGAACAAAAACACCCTTGCCCTAAATCTCATACATAAAGCAAAACTAACTCAAAATGATTACAGATATCATTTGTATTATAAAAAAAGAAAAAAAAGAAAATATAAAAAATAGAGAGGAAAATCTTCAGAATGTAGGACTATACAAAGAGTTCTTAGATGTGATCCAAAAAAAGCACAACCTGTAAAAGGAAAAACGGATACACTTGACTTCATAAATATTAAAAACTTCTTTCCTTAAAAACCCACGAAAAGAGGAAGAAAAGACAAGCTAAAATCTAGGAGAAAATATTTACAAACAACATATGAGAAAAACACTAGGTCTAGAATATATGAAGAATCCTTTTCACTCAACAGGAAAAAAAAGCAAACAATTCCAACAGAAAATGAGCAGCAGATAGTTCACCAGAAGGATGTGCAGGTGGCAAATAAGCATAACAAAAAACGACCAACAACATTAGCGATTAGGGAAATGCAAATTAAAATCATAATGGGATATTACTAAATAACTTCCATGGGGGATAAAATAAACAATAGTTACAATACCGCATGCCGATAAGAACTTGGAGAAACGACCACTCATACATTGCTGATGGAAATGTAAAATTAACTATAATATGATCCAGAATTAGTAAGCCAAAATGGTAAATTATTTTCACATGAAAACTTGTACACCAAAGTTCACGAAAGCCTTAATTTTGCCAGTCAAAAATTGGGATCAGTCCAGATGTCCCACAACAGATAAAAAGCTAAGTGAGCTATGGTATATATGCACCATGGAACACTACTCAGTAATAAAAAAGAACCAACTATTGGTACACGTACCACCTTGGATGAATCTGTAGGAAATTATCCCGAGGGAAAAAAGCCAAACCCAAAAGGTTACATTCTTTATGATAACTGAAATTTTAAAAACAGAGGGCAGAAGACTGGATGTCAAGCATTAAGGAAGGGGGAGGGGGCGGAGTCAGGAACGAGGTGGGCGTGGCTTAAAAGCAATACAGGGATCCTGTGGGACTGGAACTGTCTGTATGTGGATTACAGTGGGGGATACACGAGTCTACACAAGAACTTAACACATAGAAACGAATCCGGGTAAACTGACCAAAGCTAAATGAGAGCAGTGGACTGCAGCGATGTCGATATCCCTGCTTCTGATACTGATCTCTATCAGTATGTTTGCAAGACGTTACCATCGGCAGAACCTGGGCAAAAGGTACAAGGGATTTCCCTATAATATTCTTACAACCATATGTCTACTTAGAATTCTCCTCAGTATTTTCACATAAAATAAAAAGATCTTAAAACAATTGATACATGAGTGTCCCTTTAAAATTGTTACAGTAATTTTAAAACAAAGCCACCAATTCTAAGGTAGGTATCTCATACAATAATGCTGTTCGAACTGCTTTCTTTAAAGCAGGCAGACCTGTGAATGCTTTAACCAAGATACAACAACACAGAAGATGCTAAATAACTCCCAACCTGGGTTAGACAAAGCCTATGGTTTATGCTTTTCATTTCCTATGGCCTTCTTACAGAAGGAGACCCCCATCTTAGAAACAAACCATCTGCTATGAGAAGTTTAAACCACATGGATGTTTGAAAATATGGAGATGGTAGAGAATAGAGAGTGTAGGAGAGAAAAAAGAAAAATAAAATATAGTGGTAATTTTCAAAAAAAATTGATGAAAAACATGAAATTATAGATTCAATAATCACAAGCCAATCTCACGTAGACCACATACAAATAAGACCAAACCAAAGAATACCAAAATCAAATTGCTAAGAACTAAAGATACAGAAAAAAATTATCTAAAGCAAAGAAAAAACCCAACACATTTTTTAAAAAAGTTTATTTATTTGACAGAGAGAGAGATCACAAGTAGGCAGAGAGGCAGGCAGAGAGAGGGGGAAGCAGGCTCCCTGCTAAGCAGAGAGCCTAGCTTGATCCCAGGACCCTGGGATCATAACCTGAGCCAAAGGCAGAGGCTTTAGCCCACTGAGCCACCCAGGCGCCCGCTCCCAACACATTAAATATGGAAAAACAACAACCTGTAGGGGCACCTTGGAGGCCTAGCTCAGTCAATTAAATGTCTGATGGTTGGCTTCTGCTCAGGTCATGATCTCTGGGTCATGACAACAAGCCCCAGGTTGGGCTCCACACTGGGTGTAGTGCCTGCTTGAGATTCTCTCTCTTTCTCTCTCGCCCTCTCCCTCTGCTCTTTCCACCTCAACCCCTGTTCTCTCTCTAAAATCAATGTCAGTCTTTAAAAAAAAAATGTAAATAATGGACTACTTACCAGAAGCGATAGAGGCAAGGAGAGAAGAAAAAAACTTAAAATATTGAAAAAGTAGCCTCCCAGACCAAAATTCTCTAACCAATGAAATATTCTTCATAATTTAAAAAAAAATTAAATTTATAGGTAAAAGAGAACTGAAAGGATCCTTTGTCAGCAGATCATGACCACAACAAATGCAACAGAAGATTTTTCAGGCTAAAGGGAAATAATATCAGATAAAAACTTTGATCCTCAGAAGAAAGGAAGAACATAGAAAATGGTACTACACATGTAAAAGACTATTTGTTCTTTAAATATCTTTAAGTTATGTATGATTGTTTACAGCAAATGCCTCCACCTATAATATAGGTGGAGAGAATGACAGTGCATAAAGATGAGGGTAGTTTAAACGAAGCTATAAAATGGCAACATTTCTATATTTAGCAGGAAGGGGCAAAATACAAATTTTAAGTGAACTGTGAAATGATAAAAGATGTATATCACAATTTTTAGAGTAGCCACTCAAATAAGTCAAACAGTACACAGCCATGAGGAGAACAGCCAACTAAAAATTCTGAGAGGCCCATCTGCTTATCTTAATAGCTGCAGCCTAATGGGAAGGCTTCCAAATG
>CM053614.1:86362556-86404495 GCA_028646535.1 Procyon lotor | reverse complement strand
CGAGAAATATTAAAGGGAGTTCCTTAAGCTAAAAGGAAAGCATGCTAAGTAGTAAGGAAAACATGTGAAAGTACAAATTTCAAGGGAAAAAGTAAATCTACAGTGGAATTCTACATAATCTACTGTTAATAGTTTAATCACTCGTGAATGTAATATGAAGGTCAAAAGATAGTAGAAATAACTACAATAAAGACAATTATTTGCTAATGGGTATAGAAGATAAGAAGATTTAAATAGGGACATAAAAACATAAAACATTAATGGGGGCACCTGGGTGGCTCAGTGGGTTAAAGCCTCTGCCTTGGGCTCAGGTCATGATCTCAGAGTCCTGGGATCGAGCCCCGCATCGGGCTCTCTGCTTGGCAGGGAGCCTGCTTCCCTCTCTCTCTGCCTGCCTCTCTGCCTGCTTGTCATCTCTCTCCCTCTATCAAATAAATAAATAAATAAAACCTTATAAAAAACATTAATGGGAGTAAAAGTAAAGAGCTTCAGAATTTATGTGAATTTAAGTCATTAGAGCTTAAAATAAAATGTTGTAACTGTAAAATATTTTATGTAATTCTCATGGTAACCACAAAGCAAAAGCCTATATTAAGTACACACAAGATAAAGAGAAAAGAATCTAAACGTAACATTTTTCATTGCACGAGCAAGGAAAAAAAAAAAAGTAAGCAAGGAAAGTGAGCAAGACAGAAAGAAAGGAAAAAGGGAATTAAAAAAAATAAATAAAAGCTGACAAAATGCTGATATATCCATAAGTACTTAGAAATGTGAAGGGACTAGAAATTCCAATAAAAGGCATAGAGTGGTTGACTGGATATAAAACAAGACCTAACTGTATGCTGTCTACATGAAATTCACTTCAGGTTTAAGGAAACACAAAAAATGAAACTGAAGGAAAAGGAAAAGATACTCCATGTAAATGGAAACGAAAAGAAAGCTGGAGATGCTATGCTTAATATAAGACAAAATAGATTTTAAAGCAAAAACTGTAGTAAGAGACAAAAGAAGTCATTATATGTCCATCAACTCATGAACAGATAAAGAAAATGTATATATGCACCATGGAATATTATTCTGTCATCAAAAAGAATGAAATCTTGGCATCTGCAACCATGTGGATAGAACTAGAGGGTATTAGGCTGAGAGAAATAAATCAGTCAGAGAAAGACAAATATCATATGATTTCACTCACATGGGGAATTTAAGAAACAAAACAGATGAATGTAGCGAAGGGAAGGAAAAATAAAATAAGATAAACCCAGAGAGGGAGAAAACCACAAGAAACTCCTCTTAACTCTAGGAAACAATCTGAGGGTTGCTGCACGGGAATGGGGAGGGGAGACGGGATAATTGGGTGGCGGGCATTCAGGAGGGCACTTAACGTAAAGAGCACTGGGTATTATACACAACTAACGAATCATTAAACTCTACCTCTAAAACTAGTAATATGCTATATATCAATTGATTTTAAATAAAAAAATTCAAAATGCAAGTCAACAATGAAAAAGAAAGAACTAATCAAAGGCAGAAACTTCCAGTTAGAGTAGACACCCCACCCACCCATGGAGGATTATGTCTCAAAACCCCCATGAATGCGTGAGACTGTGAATATTACTCAACCCTATAAGACCATGTTTTGTCCTATCCACACATACCTATGGTATAGTTTAAATTATCAAGTATACCACAGTAAGAGATTAACAATAACAAGATAGAACAATTATAATAATGTACGATAATAAAATTTACGTGAATGCAATCTCTTTATCTCTTAAAATACCTTACTATACTGTAATACACCACCGCCTTGTTTTACTTGTGATGATGTGACATGATAAAAATGCCTACATGATGAGATGAAGTGTGGTCAAAAATGCAAGCCTTGTGACACAGCATAGGGCTACTAATGACCTACTGCCAAACAAAAGGAAGATCATCTGCTTCTGGACTGTAGTTGACCACGGGTAACTGAAACCATGGAAAGGGGAGCTGCAGGTGTGTGGGACAACTGTACAAGGTAAGTCAGTCTGGGGGTGTCAGGTGCACCATTGTCACCCTGGTCAACAACAATATACAACTGTACTGTATATTTGGAAGTTGCTAAGAGAGTAGATCTTAAAATTCTCACTGCACAAACAAAATGTGCAACTCTGTGTGTTTACAGATGTCGACTTACTGTGGTAATAACACTGCAATATATACATATATTAAATCATTATGTTCTATAACTAAAACGAATACAACATTATATGTCTAAAACCTATGCCATGTTATATGTCAATTTTACTTGAATACATTAAATGGGTAGACAGATAAAAATTAAACTCTAAAAATACACTCAAAGGATAAAAAAGGGGAACAAAATTAGGCAACAGTAGGAAAACAGTAGACATAAATCCAACTGTATCATAGTTACGTTAAATTTTACTGGAATAAATGCTCCAATGAAAGATTTTTTTTATTGAGGTAAGAAAGGGGTTAATTATATGTTGTCTACAAGAAACAAGCATTTTAAATATAAAGACACAGATAATTGAAATCAAGTGGTTAGAAACATATACATCCCTTGCAAACAGTAAGCATCAGAAGACTGAATTAATAACATTAATTTCAAATAAAATTTGAGAGCAAGAATTAAAGGGGACATTTCATTAGAATAAAAGAACAAACTACAGCTTTTAGTTTAAAGGTCTCGCACATTTTGTTAAATTTATAATGAAGACATATGTGGGTTTTTTCGATAAATGCAGAATTAGTATTGGATACAAATAACATAATCTCTCATTCCATGAAGAACAGAAGGGAACTTACTTGATCCGATAAAAGGCATCTATGAAAATTTGGAGCTAACAGCGTATTTAATAGTGAAAGCCTAAATTGTAGCTTCCCCCCTAAGATCAGGAACAAGAAAAGGACATCTACTCTCACCACATCTATTCAACGTCACACTGTAGATTCAAACAGGATCAGGCAAGAAATAAAAGGCACAAAAATCAGAAAAAAAGAAAATTTCATGTCTTATTTGCATATGACATGATGGTTTACATAGAAAATCCTAAGTAATCTTAAAACAACTACTTTAAGAAATGAATTTAACAAGTGGCTATAAATACAATATGCAAATATGCAACATGCTAACATCTACTGAAAACTGAAACAATTGACCAATGAATTTTTTAAATAGTCCATTTAAAACAGTGACCAAAAAAATAAAAATGCACAAAATACTTAGGAACAAATTGAGCAGAAAATGTGCAAGATCTCTAAAAACTGCCAAAGAAAAAATAACAAAAAGGTGAATTTTTTTAAACCTAAATGGGTAGAACTAACATATTTAGGTCCTGGAAAACTTAATATTATCAAAATATTACTTCTCGCCAATTGACCTACAGATACATGGCAACTCCTATGAGAATCCAGGGCATTTTTTGTTTTTAGAAATCTGACATGGTGACTTAAAAATATTCTGTAAATAAAAAGGCCCTAGAACATCTAGAACAATCTTGAAAAGGAACCAAAATAAAATACTTAGACTACTTGACATTATATTTGCTGTAAAGGGTACAGGCATGAACGAAGTGTGGCGCTGGCGAAAGGGCTGACGAATACATCACTGGAAGAGAAGAGTGGAAAAACAGGGCATCTAAGAAGAAACAGAATATATTTGGATCAAATCTTCAAAGAGATATATGGTTCCACTGGGACAAATATGCCAAAATAAGTCTGAATTTCCCATAGTCTAGGGAACACTTCAGGTTACCTAGATCTTGCTCAATTCAAAGTGTATTTAGTAATAAGAAGCTAATACAAAATGAAAAGGCCTGACAGTGAAAAACTGAACGAAATGAAAAATAAAGCCAATAATACTGAATAATTTTTCAGATTTATAAATCAAAGTCCCCAGAATGCTTCCGTGAAAATACTCTGGTCTGGAGATTTAGCACATTCTTTTTATTATTATGCTAACTATTATGCTGCTATTACACTACCATCAACCAGAAAAACACCAGTCTTTAACATAACAGGCAAAAAGAGACCATCTTATGCCCAGAAAAGAAAAAAAGGAAACAGGAAGCAAAGCAGAAGAGAAAAAGGCAGATAGACAGATGTATAGCAAAAAAAAAAAAAAAAAAAGTATCCAAACGACAGGAAAAATTATAGGGCAGAATGTTTGTTGATAGCACCTAATACAGCCACATGATATTCTAAGGAATTAATAAAATTGCAGATCTTTGTTATTGCAAGTTTCATGGAATGCAGAATTTGATTTTTTTCTGTTTCTGTATAAGAAGTACAAATAAAATTGATTCTCAGTGTGTTAAATGACATAAGAAAACTACAAACGGATACCAGCATGAAATCACCTGGAAGGAAAATAATAAAATGTCTCTGTTTCCTTCCCTACTCCTAATTCCTCTGCTCGAGCGCACATTTCCACACCACCAAAGGAATTATACCCTCTGAAGGACTATGACTGTTCAAAAGTTGGAAGACTGGTAGGAGTCTAAAAGATGTGCTATTAATTAAAGAATGATTAGCACAGTACCCACGGAATAAGAAGTAAAAATCAAAAAATAAAGACCGACTACTCTCTGGTGCCCCAGAACATAAATCCTATTTCCAAAGTAAGGTTAAAAAAAAAAAATCTATCCCAGAGATGAAAGGTAACCCCTAAGGAAAATTTTTAAATGGAAATACCAGATAACATACAGACTGATGATGCAGCTACATTTTGGGAGGCACAAATTAAGAAATCATACCCCTGACAGTTTCACTGGGTAAAAGTGATGGCTACGGACCTGAATATGCAATACGCCTATACCTTTATAAGGAAATTTTGACAACTATCATAATGTAAGTAATCTTAAATTCCAAATATTTAAAAAAACACTTTTTTTCAAGAGATTTTTATTTATTTATTTGACAGAGACACAGAGAGGGAACACACGCAGGGGGAGTGGGAGAGGGAGAAACAGGCTTCCCGCTGAGCAGGGAGTCCGACAGGGCTCCACGGGGCTCGATCCCAGGACCCCAGGATCATGACCCAAGCCCAAGGCAGACACTTAATGACTGAGCCACCCAGGCGCCCCTAAAAATAACATTTTTTTACAAAGTCCTTCTGATCACTGTGGAGTAACCAAAGGCAGGACACAACACTACCATAATTATAGAATATGAACAATATGTGAAGTATAACATGAAAGAGAAAACTAAATTAGATTGCTGCTGGGAGGCTCAGCCTAATTTCTGCCTTAAGCATAGACACAGGATACTGGTTTTAGAGGAACATGAAAACGGTTAATAAATATGATAGATCAAATTTATCATTTTAGGCAGGGTAACAGTAACCGAGAGAATTCTACTTGATTAATAATTACAAATTAACATGAAACAGCAAATAAGGCCAAAGAAACGGAAAAATCACCTTTCTTAACACAGTTACAAGATGCTAAATTTTAAAGCATTTCATAAAAATATGAAGTTCTTATCATTTATTATTTGATGAAGTTTTATTTTTACTGCTGAATTTCCTAAATTGGGGGGGTGAATTTGATGGGTTCAATAATGAGCTAAGATGCTTACTTACACACTGAGCATTTTCATTTTTGTTTTTACTTTCTCCAGCCTCACATAACATACCTTAGACAGTCTTTTGGAAGATTCACAATTATGGTCCGCACATGGCTTAGGTCCTTTTTCAGTATCTAGAGATGAAACTGAGAAAATACATTATATTTTATCAAGGGCCCAAAGTCTGTATATCACAATATTAAAATTGGTTTTTGAAATATAAAACAGGTCATTTAGCTAATATTCCTCTTCCACTAGTAATTAAGCAATTTCCTAATGTTAAACTACACTACTCAGCTATAAATCTAATCCAAAGATTTGTTTTATGTAAATCAGGAAAACCTCACTAAGTGAACCTAAGAATTAATAATAAGAATTAATAATAATTATAGTAACAATAACGTCTGATGATGATAATGATGAGAAGAAAGATTAGAGCAGAAATACATAAAACAGAGAACAGAAAAACCACAGAAAAGCTTCACCAAATGAGCAGTTGCTTCTTTGAAAAGTAAACAAAATTTACAATCCCTTAGTGAAACTAACCAAGGAAAAAAAGAAAGGGTCCAAACCAACAAAATTACGAATAAAAGAATGATACAAGTGAAAACACAGAAATTCAAAGGATCATTAAGAGGCTACTAAGAATAACTATATACCACTTAACTGTACAACATGGAAGACGTAAAAACTTGTGAGACATAAAAATCAAAGAGGGAATAAGAAAAAGATGACTTAAGGATTTCCATTAAATAATCTTTCTAAATTATTTCATCAACTTAATTACCACAGTTCTAAAACCGTCATATACTAAATACTTTCCATTATTTATCAAGATATATAAAAAGAAATCTGAAAAAAGTAATTAAAAAAATTTAAAAAATTAAAAAAGAAACCTGATTTCTATCCCTAGGTCCAGCACTAATAAACACAAGCGTATTATTTAATATCTCCTTGAGATCCAGTCTCTGCCCGGTAAAACAAGAGACTATTATGATTCTGTCTTCCTCCTAGCTGTGAAAATATGATTTAAAATGTCAATCTTAACAATCTACGTTCTCTATAATATAACTACAATCGTGACTATTTTACTTTCCCCAAATTTTCTATGAGAGGACAGATCCTTGCTCATATTATCAACATTTGCCTAGTACATTATGTAAAATATGGTGGATGGATAAACATTGATATGAAGATAATAAAACTGACCATAAAAATATTAATGCAGAATACACTGTGAAATAATGGGAAATCTTCATTACTTCAATATTCTTTTTTAAGAATATCGAACCAGCACACACCATGAAATTTCCCTTCATCATGAAGGCAATTTCTGTTGCCTTCAGAACTGATATCATAAAGTATTATAAAATATCACAAAAAAGACAATATAGTACATCAGAGTGATTTTATAAAATCAAACAGAACAGATGTTAACCTGAAGCAGACCTCCAAGAAGGGCTGTAGATCAGGTAAAAAAATTTTCCTTTTTTTAATGGACTATTTTTTAAATCCTTTTAAAATGAGACCATCATAAAATTAGACCCAGGAAATGTAAAATTGCTGGACTTATGTACCAAAAATATACACTAAAGTGAAATACAGTATTTTAAAAATATAGCCAAATATTTAAAATATTATTTACCTAAGGTCTTTTGAAACTACTGTTCATTATGAAGTAATTCAGAAGACAGTAGGCCAGAGTCTACCAATTAATCATAATATGATTATGAGATCATATCATCATGAAGATACACAATTTTATTTTTATTTTTTTTCACAATTTTATTTTTAATTTGAATTTGTATAAAAGTTTAAGGCAAATTTACAAACCCATCAGAATCTACTATTTACTGGGGCATGTGTGTGGCTCAGCTGGTTAAGCATCTGCCCTCAGCTTAAGTCATGACTGGGCTCCCTGCTCGGAGGAGAGTCTGCTGCTCCCTCTTCCCTTCACCCTGCTCCTATTCGCTAGCTCTCTCTCAGATGAGTAAACAAAATCTTTTTTAAAAATATACTATTGGGGCACCAATAGCGGCTCAGTGGGTTAAGCCTCTGCCTTCAGCTCAGGTCATGGTCTCAGGGTCCTGGGATCAAGCCCCTCATCTGGCTCTCTGCTCAGCAGGGAAGCCTGCTTCCTCCTCTCCCTCTGCCTGCCTCTCTGCCTACTTGTGATCTCTCTGTCAAATAAATAAATGAAATCTTTAAAAAAAAAATCCACTATTTAGGGGTGCCTGAGTGGCTCAGTCATTAAGCGTCTCCCTTCAGCTCAGGTCATGGTCCCAGGGTCCTGGGATCAAGTCCCTCACTGGGCTCCCTGCTTGGTGGGAAGCCTGCTTCTCCCTCTTCCACTTCCCCTCCTTGTGTTCCCTCTCTTTCTGTCTCTCTCTGTCTCTCTGTCAAATAGATGAAGCTTAAAAAAAAAAAAAAAAAAAAGATTAAAGCAAAATTGCTGGAAACAATAACAGAATCCACAGAAATTATCCAGTCTTTAGAATCAGTGTAGAGGGTGGTGAATCAAGTCATTAACATCTAGAATGTTTAAGTTATAATCCAGTACTAAAGGTAACAAGAGCCAACAGGCAGTATCCACCCCCCACCATGTTAGACAAACCAAACAACACTTATGCTATCTAGATCAGTTCAATTAGCTCTCTGGATCTGAGAAAGCATCATTTCTTTCTGAACCCCTTCCTCCTTCGATATACCTGCTTTACTTAGGCTAGATGGCAAAGCTCATCCTATATGAAAATATGTACCCTTTTTTGTCTTTTTATATGAAACTTTCTACAAAATTTAAAAATGAAAAAGAAATTATATCTGTAAAACAGTGAAGGAGGATATTTCAAGCAACATCCTACCACAGAAATGCTGACAAAAATGATCCAAAACAGTCAGAATCAAGTTTGCTGACACTCTGTAAAACACCTAATTTTTACATTTACGAAGAAAATGTTGAGTCAATAGAAGTTGACTTATTCACAGCACCTAAAGAAACTTTTATCAGAACACTAGCTAACATCAAGCTAAAGGACATGAGACATGAGAGATCACATACAACAAAGAATATAGTCTTTTTTTTTTTTTTTTAAGAATATAGTCTTTACGAAGGTAGTTTAGGAAAGTCACTAAACAAATAACTACAACTCACATGACCAACAAAAATAAGAAGAGGTGGACGAATCTGACTTCATGATTACTACCTCCTAGAATATTAAAAATGTAGTTTTCAAAAAAAAATTATAAGGAATATGAAGAAAGAAGAGAGTATGAACCAACAGCCAAAAAATCCAAACCATCCCTGAGGAAGCACAGAAACTGGAACTACTAGACAAAGACTCTGTATCAACTGTATTAAATATACTCAAAAAACTAAAGGAAAACATGAACAAAAACAAAGAGAAAAATAACTTCTCAACAAACAGAACATATTAATGAAGTGAAAGAAAAGAAATCAAAAAGAAATTCTGAAACTGACAGTTACCACAATGAAAATGAAGAACTCACTGCAGGCTTTCCAGTACAGATTTGATCTTTTGAAAAAATAAGTGAACTTGAGGATAGGAAAACTGAAATTATCAAGTTATAGGAACAGACAGAAAAAGTAGGAAGAGAAATGAACGCCTAAGAGATCTGTAACACATTGAGGGTACCAACATATGCATAATGGGGGTTATAGGTGAAGAAAAAGAAGAAAGGAACTGAAAGAACATTTGAAAAATGGCAGGAATATCCCAATTCGATAAAAGACATGTATGTACATATCCAAAAAGATCAATGGAATTCAAGTCGGATAAAGGCAAGGAATTCAACAGTGAAACACATTATAAAAAACATCTGCCAAAAATCGAAGTCAAAGAAATTATCTTGAAAGCAGAAAAACAGAAGAAAAAAAGGAAGTTGTCACTTACTACAAAGTTCATAAAAAAGATTAATAGCAGATTTCTTGTAAAAAAAAAAAAACAAAAAAAAAAAAACACAAAAACCATGCAGGTCAGAAGGCAGGGAGATAACATATTTAAAGTATTAAAAGATAAAAACTTTCAACCAAAACCCCTCTAGCTGGTAAAGTATCCTTCAGAAATGAAGACAAAAGTAAAATATTCCAAACACCATGTTTGCAACATTAGCGTGCAACAACAAAGAAAATGCTGAGTCAACAGAAGTTGACTAAGAAGTTAACTTAGTAACAGGGTGACGGATAGCAATTCTATGCTGTACAAAGAAATAAGGAACAGTGGTAAAGTCAACTCCACAGACATAAGGCAATATTGTTGTATTTTTATTATTTTAACCTACTTTTTTCATGTAGATGATTAGAAAGAAATACATAAGATAATAATAATAAATCTATGTTAGTGGGTAAACCATGTATAATAATGCTATTACTGAGAACATGGCAGGGAGGAAGAAACAAACTATATTGGAGCAGAGTTTTGGTACACTGCTCAGACTAGGCTAGTATTCAAACTATACAGTTACATATTCAGGTTATTAACTATAAAACTCAGGATAGCTGCCAAGAAAATAATTGGAACATATTCAGAAAAGGAAATCAGAATAAAATCAAAATGCTATTTGATCGTCAATGAAACACAAGAAAAATCAGTAACAGAACCATTAAGAAATAAAAAAGGTAAAAGAGAACTTCCGGTTTATAGTCCAATGTGAAAGGCACTTGAATGCTGTCACTCCTGTCCTCATAAGAAAAGAGGTAAACAAACTGAGACTCACAAACTCTTCTTTGATTCACCAGATAACTGAGGTCTCAAGGAAAACTTTGCTGCCCATACAACTGTAGGGAAAAAAAGGTGGTTATGGAGAATGATTGCTTACCAGGAGCAGACGCCCCAGAATAAGAGCCTGTCGGGGGAGCCAGTACCAGTAGGAAGAAACTGCAACTCAGAATCTATTGAAGGCTTGCAGTGAAAGCTCAAGGATTAAAAAATTCCAGCTCACAGGGACCGCCACACTTTCACGAGTTTTGCCTCCATTAGTCCCAAGAGGTTCTCGGGGACAGGACTGAAAACAAATCCCCTTGTGCTTCTTGCATGAGGGAGAACAAAATCAACATTCTGAAATGCACCAAGAATACTCACTTGTCTTCAATGAAAGTTTGCCTTAAAGAGAAATATTTCACTGCAGCTTAAGCACCTTGAGGTTTACCAGAGCCTAAATGACTTGGCAGATTAGAAATATCCAACTCCAACTACCTGTAGGCTCCCAGTGAAAACCAAGAAAGAAGAGGAAAAACACTGCTGGAGGTTTCACACCAAAGGTGTACGCTGTCTAAAATCCTGAGATCTGGTTGTGGGGCAAAAGGATGCTTTTGCTACCTCTACAAATCACTACCACATTAATGGGGTATCTTATAAACCAGGAGATTACGACAGAAGGATTTTAAATCTCAAACCTTATTTAAGAAGAAGACTTTAGGGAAACTCAAAGACAACAAAGGAGACAAAAACAAGAGTATCACAGAAATTTTAGCCTCTGAAACCTATAGTTCTCATAAAGAGTAAATAGAGCCCAAATCCTAAACAGATAAACAAACAATATTATAATAAAACACACCTAATTCAGTTCATACTATGAGGCACATCATTTCCCATCTTCAATAAAAACTCGCAAGAAATAATAAAAGGCAAAAAGTTTCAAGAAACGCAGCAAGCTGGGTGTCTGGGTGGCACAGCTGATTGGGCTTCCAACTCTTGATTTCAGCTCAGGTCATGATCTCAGGGTCATAAGACCGAGCTCTTTACCAGGTTCTGAGCCCTGTGTGGAGTACGCTTAAAATCCTCTCTTTCCCTCTTGACCTCTGCCCCTCCCCCTTCCACTCTCACCCTCTCTAAAACAAAATAAATAAATAAAATCGTAAAGAAAAAAAAAAAAAAAGGAACAGAACAAGCATTATAATCATACTCAGAAATGGCAGAGACATTGACATTATCACACTGGAAATTTAAAAGAACTATGACGATATGCAAAGGGCTCAAATGGCAAAGGTAGACAACATGCAAGAACAGATGAGTAATATAAGGACAGAAATTAAAACTCTAAGAAAGATTCAAAAGGAAATGCCAGAATCAAAAACACCATAAAAGAAATGAATGGCTCCCATGAGGCCATCAGGAGACTCCATGTGGCTGAGAAAGGAATCAGACTGGACTGGAGATTGAAATATGTCAGTGGTCACTTCTGAATCTGAAAAGCAAAGTGAAAAAATCAAAGTGAAAAAAACAAAGTGAAAAAAACAAACAAAAGAATTTCCAAGAACTGTTGAACACTAACAAAAGTTACAATGTACATACACTAGGGCACCAGAGGGAAAAGAAAGAATGAAATGAAAATAATCTTTTTAGCAATAGTGGGTGAGAATTTTCCAGTTAATGATAGACAAAGCAGAGCTCCAGGAAAACTGACAGGCAACATGCAGAATAAATACTGAAAAAACCTTCACAGGGGTATACCATATTCAAACTATAGAAAATCACACAAAAAGACAATCCTGAAAGAAGCAAGAGGGGTAAAATACTTCTTACTAACAGAGAAGGAAGGATAAGATTTACATTGAGGAGGATTCTGAGAAGATGGCGGAGTAGAAGTCTCCCCTCGTACACAATTTCAGTTGAAGAATCTGTGCCATGTAACTGTTTTGGAATTCGGAAGTCTGCGGGAATTATGACAATTTCCAAGAGAAGGCTTGGACAGCAAATTGTTGTTAATTTCAGTCAATTTTGACTCTTAACACAGTAGCGGCTCCCCATCCAACATCCCAAGGACCAGGGCCAGCAGCTGTGCATGTATTCTTGAAATACCCTGTACACAGCTTGTAGGAGCCAGGATGGGAGAAATTAAAACAAAAAAACAACCCTGACCTCCAAGTATCAGATGTGTGCTTGATTTGCTCACTGCTTCTTCTTTCACAGAGATGCAGATAAGAGGCAGGCGGCCATTACTGTTACACATCCTTCTATGTCACAAGCCCCTCTCACACAAGTGGAGATGACTAATAGGAGACCAGAAAGGGCCAGTGCCCTTTTTTTTTGCTTCATCTTTCTTTTTTTTCCTTTTTGGGTAGCCAGGCGTTAAACAATAGGGTATCCAAAAGCAACGTTTATGGGAAAAATTAGGAAGTGGCCATTTATGAACAAGAAAGGTAAAAGAAAAGACAAGACCTGAGAGAACTTAAGTTTGCCCTTCACATGGATCTTTGGCACAGAGAGAGCCTACACTGATTTAAAAAAAAAAAACAAAACAACAAAATAAGCAAAACCTGGAAAAGGAGAACAATCTTATTTCTACACTTACACTATTAGACTCGAGTGTCCAGTAGTCAACAAATCATAAGACATAAAGAAACAGTATGGTCCATTCAAAGGAAAAAAGTAAATCAACAGAAACTATCCCTGAAAAGCACCTGACGTCAGGTTTACTAGACTAAGACTTTAAAACAACCCCCTGGAAGATGGGGAAAGAATTAGAGAATATGTAGATAAAGTCAGAATTATGTATGAACAAATATATATTAATAAAGAGACAAGAAACAAAAAATTCACTAGAGTGACCTGAAGGCAGATCCAATCAGGCAGAAGAAACAATCAGCCCACTTGAAAATAGAACATTAGAAATTATCAAATCGGAGGAAAAGAAAAAGACTGAGGAAAAGTGAGCAGAACCTAAGAAAAATTTTGATCACCAAATGGACCAAAATATACATTATGGGAGTCCCAGAAGGAAAGATAGTATTAGAGCAATGGTTTTAAGAAAATAGTGGCTGAAAACTTCTTGAATTTGATGAAATCATTAATATAAAGATCTAAGAAGCTCAATAAATACCATGTAAGAAGAACTCAAAGAGACTCTCAGGAAGACACATTATAATGAAGCTTTTGAAAGACAAAGAATCAAGAAAGCAGGAGGAGAGAAGTAACCTGTCACATACAAAAAAATCTTCCATAAGATTATGAGCTGATTTCACCACAAAAATTTTAGAGGCCAGATGTCATAGGCTGACATATTCAATGTGCTAAAAGTTGTTTGTTTGTTTGTTTGTTTAAGCATCAACTAAGAATCCTATAACATGCAAAACTGTCTTTCAAGAGTAAGGGAGGAATTAAGGCATTTTTCAGTAAACAAAAGCTGAGGGAGTTGTTACCATTAGGGACATGCACAAGGGAGCCCTGCAGGGTGAAAGGGGAGGACACAGGGTAGTAACCTATGAATAAAGGTCTCCATAAAGGTAAATATGTGAGCAATGCTAAAATCTACTACTATCATAAGACTGGATTCTAACAGCAATTTTTACATAATTTAGGAAGCTGTTAAAAAAGTCTAAAACCTAGTATTACTGTAACTTTGGTTTGTAACTTCACACTTTACTTTCTGCATAATTTGAGAGACTAAATTCATTTAGAATAATTGTTAGTTTATATTTGGGGGCAATCATAAAGTCATAATTTTATGACACTGACAATGGAAAAGGGTGGGACAGAACTGTTAAAGCACACAAAGACAGACAAAGATACTATAAGAAAATTTAAGATCCATACCACTAATAAACACTGATGCAACAAAATACTAGCAAACTGAATTCGGGAACATATTAACAGGATAATATGCCATGATTAAGTGGGATTTATTACCAGAATGCAAGGATATAGCAAGATACAAAAATCATTGTAAGACACCACATTAACAGAATGAAGGGACCAAAAAACACATATGACCATCTCATTTGATACAAAAAAGTCATTTTACAAAATTCAACACCCTTTAATGGAAAGAAATATTCAACGACGCAGAAACAGGAGGAAATTCCCACCATATAACGAAAGACACACATATATAAATAATCAATAGCCAGTATCACATTCAGTGGTGAAAGACTAAAAGCTTTTCCTTCAAGACCAGGAACAAAACAAGGATGTCTACTTTTGCCATTTCTATTCAAAAAAGTATGAGAAGTTCTAGCCAATGCAGTAAGGCAAGAAAAAGAAATATAAAGTATCCAACTGGGAAAGAAGTGAAATTACTTCTCTTCAGAGATGATGAAACATCATATGTAGGAGTAAAATTTCCAGAAATAAAACTGTACAAATAAATTCTGCAAACTTACCAGATACAAAGTCGACTACATTTCTATATACTACAATCAACAGCATGAAAAGTAAAATATGAAAATAATTTCACTTATGATAGCATCAAAAAAAATACCTAGGAATTAACTTAACCAAAGAGATGAATTACTTATATCATGAAAATTACAAAACACTGCTGAGAAAATAAAGAAGACATAAATGAATGGAAATGTGCTCCATGGTCACAGATTGGAAGACTTAATATTATTTTTTTTTAAAGATTTTATTTATTTATTTAACAGAGAGAGAGAGAGAATCACAAGTAGGCAGAGAGGCAGGCAGAGAGAGAGGGGGAAGCAGGCTCCCCGCTGAGCAGAGAGCCCGATGTGGGGCTTGATCCCAGGACCCTGAGATCATGACCTGAGCCAAAGGCAGAGGCTTTAACCCACTGAGCCACCCAGGCGCCACTGGAAGACTTAATATTATTAAGGTGTTAATACTATCCGAAGCTATCTATGGATTCAGTGCATTTCCTACCAAAATCCCAAAGGCCTTATCTGCCAGAAATGAAAAACCAGATGATAAAAATCATGGAATTGCAAACTTAGGCAAAGCAATGTTGAAAGAAGAACAAAAGACTCTCATTTCGAAGTTTCAAATCTCATTTTACAAAGCTACTATCAAAGCCTTGTGATCAAAACAGTGTGGTACTGGTCTAAGGACAGGCATACAGAAAAATGAAATAGAAGAGTCCAGAAATAAACCCGTATATCTGTGGTTACCGGACTTTCAACAAGGGTACACTCATCACAATTCAATGAGGGAGACCACAGTCTCCAAAAAATGCTGCTGGGACAACTGAACATCCACACGTCAGTGAAGACAGGACCTGTATTTCACAATATATAAAAAAATTACCTCAAAATCAATCTTTGACCTAAATGCAGAAGTAAAACTTCAAAATTCTTAGAAGAAAACAAAGTATACAAAAAAGATCAATAAACAAGATTACACTTTAAGGGGGAAAAAAAAAAAAAACCACACTTGTCCCAACATTAGAAGAAAGGAAATAAATTAAAGCAGATGTTTTCTTTGGAAAAATGTCTGTTCATGCCTTCTGCCCATTTTTTCAATTGGATTATTTGTTTTGGGTGCTCAGTTTTACAAGTTCTTTACATACTGTGGATACTAATCCTTTATCAGATTTATCATTTGCAAGTATCTTCTGCCACTCCATAGGTTTCTTTTTAGTTTTGTTGATTGTTTCCTTTGCTGTGCAAATCTTATCTTGCTTAAGTCTCAATAGTTTATTTTTGCTTCTGTTTCCCTTGCCTCAGGAGACATATCTTGAAAGAAGTTGCTATAGTCAATGTCGAAAAAGTTACTGCCTGGGTTCTCTTCTAGGACTTTATACTTTCAGGTCTCACATTTAGGTCTTTAATTCATTTTGATTTTATTTTTGTATATGGTATAAGAAAGTGGTCCAGTTTCATTCTTTTGCATGTAGCTGTCCAGTTTTCCCAACACCATTTGTTGAAGAGACTTGTTTTTTTGCCATCAGATATTCTCTCTTGCTTTGTTGAAGATTCAATGATTGCATAGTTAGTTATGAGTTCATTTCCAGGTTTTCCAATCTGTTCCATTGATCTCTGTGTCTATTTCTATGCCAGTACCATACTGTTTTGATCATCACAGCTTTGTAATATAACTTGAAGTCCAGAACTACGATGCCTCCAAGCTTTGCCTTTCCTTTTCAACATTGTTTTGGCTCTTTGGGGTCTTTTGTGGTTACATACGAATATTGGAATCGTTTGTTCTACCTCTGTGAAATATGTATTTTGGTATTTTGATAGGGATTGCATTAAATGCATAGATTGCTTTGGGTAGTATAGACATTTTAACAATATTTATTCTTCCAATCCAGGGTGGAGGTTGGTAGGGGATGGGTTAAATGTGTGATTGGGATTAAGGAGTGCATTTGTCATGATGAACACAGGGTAATGTATGAAGTACTGAATTACTAGAATGTACACCTGTAACTAATATAACACAGTATGTTAAGTAACTGGAACTAAATCTTATAAAAATTAAAGCAGAAATAAATAGAATAGGGAACAGGAAAAAATAGAAATTATTAACAAAAACAATAGCTGGTTCTTTGGAAAAATAAACAAATGGATAACTTTTAGCTAGATAAGCAAGAAAAAAGAGAGGCTCAAATAAGTAAAATTATAAATGAATAGGGAAACATTCTGATACCACAGAAATACAAAGAATCATTAGAGACTGCTATGAATAACAATACACCAAAAACTTGACAACCTGGAAGAAACACATTTTTTTTTTAAAGATTTTATTTATTTGAGAGAGAAAGAAAGTGGGTGGGGGAGGGGCAGAGGATGAGAAATAGAGAGAGAGAGAGAGAGAGGAGAATCTCAAGCACACTTCACACTGAGTCCAGAGCTCAATATGGGGCTCCATCTCACAATGCTGAGACTGACTTGAGCCAAAAGTGAGTCAGATGCTTAACCGGCTGGACCACCCAAGCATCCCAGAAATGGGTACAGGGTTCATCC
Organism: Procyon lotor; assembly: GCA_028646535.1. Lineage (NCBI taxonomy): Eukaryota > Metazoa > Chordata > Mammalia > Carnivora > Procyonidae > Procyon > Procyon lotor. The sequence continues at coordinate 86,387,265 of CM053614.1, read as the reverse complement.
CCAGGATGCAAGGATGGTTCAACATATGCAAATCAACAACTGTGATACATCCCATTAATAGAATGAAAAATAAAGTACCATGATCATCTTAACTGATGCAAAAGTATCTGACAAAATTCAATAGCCATTTACAATACAAATTCCTAATAAATTGGGTATAAAAGGAAAGTACTCCAACATGATAAAAGCTGTATATTACAAGCCCACAACTAACATCATACTCAATGGTAAAAGGTTGAAAGATGGGGCGCCTGGGTGGCTAAGTGGGTTAAAGCCTCAACCTTCAGCTCAGGTCATAGTCTCGGGAGACCTGGGATGGAGCCCCGCATCAGGCACTCTGCTCAGCGGGGAGCCTGCTTCCCCCATCCCCCCACCAACCGCCTGCCTCTCTGCCTACTCGTGATTTGTCTGTCAAATAAATAAAATCTTAAAAAAAAAAAAAAGGTTAAAAGATTTTCCTCCAAGATCAAGAGTAAGACAAGGGTGCCTACTCTCACCGTCCCAATATAATAATAGTATTAAAAGACTTAGCCCAACTAATCAAGCAAGAGAAAGAAAAGGCATTTGAATCAAAAACAAATAAGTAAAACTGTCTCTGTCTGCAGATGATGTGTTCTTAAATATAGAAAACCCAAAAGACTCCACAAAAAAATTGTCAGACCTAATAAATAAATCTAGTAACCTTGTGGAACAAAAAATCAACATACAAATATCAATTGCATTCAATACAATAATGACACATTACCTTAAAAGAAATAAAGAAAACAATTCCACTTATAATAACGTAAAAATAATAATATACTTAGGAATAAATTTAAACAATAAGGTAAACGATCTATACACTGAAAACAGTAAGATATTGCTAAGGAAACTGAAGACTCAAAAAAAGAAAGATATCCCATGTTCATGAATTTAAAGAATCAACATTGTTAAAATGTCTATACAACCCAAAGCAATGCATGGATTCAATATAATCTCTATCAAGATTCCTCCAGCATTTTTTACAGAAATATAAAAAAAGAAGTACTAAAACTCTTATGGGACCACAAAGACCCTGAATAGCGAATGTATTTCTGAGAAAGAGGAAAACTGGAGGCAATACACTTCTAATTTCAATGTATATTACAAACATACAGTAATCAAAAACAGTATGGTACTGGCATAAAAACAGACACGTATCTATGGAACAGAACTGAGAACCCAGGAAAAAAACTCATGCATATAAAGTCAAAGGAGCCGAGAATACTCAGTGGAGAACAGGTAGTCTCTACAGCAAACTGTACTGGGAGAAGCAAATAGTCTACATGCAAAGAGGGAAACTGGACTCCTATCTCACACCATGCACAAAAATTAATTTGAACTGGATTAAAGATTTAAATGTAAGACACAAACCATAAAATTCCTAGAAGAAAATACACAAGAAAGCTCCTGGACAGTGAACATGCCAATGACTTTATGAATAGGACACCCAAAGCACAAACAATGAAAACAAAACAAAGAAATACGTGGAACTACATCAAACTAGAAAAGTTCTTCACAGTAAAGGAAATGTGTGTGTGTGTGTGTGTGTGTGTGTGTGTGTGTGTGTGCGCGCGCGCACACGCGCGGACACAGTATTTAGCCATGAAAATGAAGGAAATTCTGCTATTTGCAACAAAGTGGATGAACCTTAAGGGCATTGTGCCAAGTGAAACAAGTCAGACAGGAAAATAAATGCTTAGGATTTCACTAACATACAGAATAGACTAAAACCATTCACAGGAACAGAAAACTGCTTCCTGGTTGCTGGAGTAGCAGGTGGGGATTGAGGTAAATGGATAAAAGTAGACAAAGGGTAGAAACTTGTAGTTATAAAAAGAATAAGCACACAAATATAATGCAGAGTGTGAGTTATGTGAGCTATAATGTGAGTATAGTTAATAATAATGTAGTGTATATTTGAAAACTGCTAAAAGAATAGATTTTAAAAATTCTCACTTAGAAGAATAAAATAAAATAAATTGTAACTATACGAGATGATGTGTTAACTTTGTTGTGGTAATCATATATACTTGTACATATATACACACACACGTGTGTGTGTGTGTGTGTGTGTATACATGATACACAAAATCCTTATGTTGTACTTTTTAAACTTATATACTTTAATATGTCAATTTATTTCAATAAAGCTGGAAAGAAAACAAAAATTGGGTTGAGGACCTGAGTATACTTTTCTCCAAAAAATATATACAAATGGCCAATAAGCACATGAGATGTTCAACATCATTAGTCATTAGGAAAATGCGTATCAAGCACACAATTTCTATTGTATATTAACTCTTATGGGTTAAACTTTACTTTCAAGGTCTTCTAAGGACTATTAAATGCCTATTAATAGCACCTATTAAGCACACTGGGTACAAAGGCCTCATAACTCTTTCGAATGCTAATAGTGAGTCCTTGAAAAGCTAAAGAAAGATTCTAACTGTGATACTTTGTCTCAGCAGCTATAGACTAACTTTCAAATTTTTTCTGAAGAGGGAGAAAAGTAGTAAAGAAGATAAAAAATAGTGCAAATGGAATTGGACACTTTTTTCCTGTAAAGCTTCATACCTCTCAGTTGTGTCTAAAAATTCAATTCTAGGGGGCCAAAAAACCCAAACAACAACAACAACAAAACACCCAGGAAATTGGAGAAATGGGTGAGTATAATCAAACATCAGCAGCAGAGGAATCAAGGACAGAGTAAAGGGGCAAGGAAAACAGTGGGCAGTATCATATGAGATGGAAAGAGGATGGAGTCCTACTGCCAGGGGCAGGGGGACCCAATAAAAATATATGGATAGTTATTCCACAGTGTTTATTCATAAACGGGCCCTTTATAAATACACATATAGGTACAAAATCAATTCTTTGTTTTCCAGAAAACATCAGGCCTCCACTGTGTTATCAGGAAAAGCGGAGTAAGCTATCAGAATAGTCCCTCTGGTCCATAATATTAACTCATGTTATTAGAATTAGACGCTTTTACAGATTAAGTCTTTGTAACAGCTAAATATGAAGACAGGCATTTCTTTACACAAAATTCTGTTCTCTAGTAAATCACCACAGCAAGGTTTAATTATTTGAAAGTGCCTGCATTCACTTTAAGTATGTGAATCAGTAGAATTTTATTTTGGGGCCTATCAGAACTAAGTCAAAGTAGAGAACATGAAACATACTCGGATCTGTAACATTTGCTTTTGAAAAATGCTGCAGGTAATTCATTTTTGTTTTCAATTCATGTTTTTTAAGGAATTGTATATACTTACCTGAAAATGTAAAGAACAATTCATTTTGCAAACCAGCTCTTTGCATTTTAACACGATGGCATTCCGACTTCAGTAAAGAAACTTCACATGAAAGGTCAAGAACCAATTTGCTCAAAATCTGAAGAAGTTTCTTCTCGAAAGAAATATTATAGATACTATTGCAGGGAGCTGCATGATACCGAGCTGTGAACTGGTAATAATAATGAGGCTCACGATAAGCTGTAAAAAATTAAAGAACAACACAAAAGTGGTTATTTAAACAATTAAAATATACCACAACTACTAACAAGGAATGGTTACTCAAAATAAGTTCGTAGTACTTTTATATCCATCCTGAGGAAACTGAGGGATACAGGGATTATGTCACATGCCCGATGCCTATGGTATCAAAACTAAGATTCTGGGTGCCTGGGTGGCATCCAACTCCTGATTTTGGCTCAGGTCATGACCTCAGGGTTGTGAGGCTCCACATCAGGCTCTGAGCTCAGCAGGGATTCTGCTTGAGATTCTCTCCCTCTCCCTCTGCCCTTCCCCACTACTTGCTTGTGCTCTCTCTCTCTATCCTTCTCTCTAAAAAAAAAATAAATAAATCTTTAAAAAAAAATCAAAACTAAGATTCTAACCAAGAAGCCTGCCTCATACGTACTCTGTGTCCTTAACCAATACATTTTCTTCCTCAAACTTAGGAATGAAATTTCTCAAAGTTTAAATATACATCTTAAAAAAAAAAACAGTCTTGCAATTACCAACTGTAGGCAAAAACTAGCATGTTTCTTATAAATCTACCAGTTTTATTGAGTTCCATTACAATATCTGAAGCTGAGAACATTTGTCTCCTAACCATTTTAAAATCTCATTGAAATGATAGGAAAAATGTAGAAACGATAGGAAATCCATAATAATTATATACATATTATGTAACCACATTCTCTGACACAATGACATCAAAATAAAAATCAACAATGAAAATCTATCAAACATTGTAAAATAAAGTACTACTAAATAACAAGTGGCATATCCAATAAAGTAATGATGATTAAAAATATCATTAAAACAATCACAGCAGCGTGACGTGACAGCTGGAGCAACGGTACAGACCCATTTCCCAATGAAAGTAATGTCAACTATTTTTAGAAAGCAACCATGTATAACTTCTGAAAATGGCCCTAACATCAGCAGAATGAGATAGGGGTTCCCAGAAAAAGAAAGTCATGGCCTTCTGGGCCTACGGAAAGTGCTTTCGGGCCCCGGCCATCTTGGGCAAGCGCACAGGAACGAATGGCCTGTGCCAGACCAGGAGACAGCCTGCTCACTCCAGAAACAATGAACTAGTGATAAAATTCCCAGCGCTAGTTAGTTACGACAGCTCTCTCAATTAATTACGAGCAGACAGCAGTTTACTGCACTTGATTCTATCACCGACTTTTAGAAGAATCTGTGCTAAAACTTCAAAGCCACAAAAAGGCCGAGAGATCTGGTCTGAGCCACTCACTCTGTGGACTGGCACACTGGGGCTCAGGGAACGCAGAGTGTTATTTAAACACAGTCTTCTGGGTGAGAGCACGGGAAGTGAGGCACCACCCAAGAGCTGAAATGAATCTGCCAGCAGCGCAACCCTCAACCCCTCCACGGGCTGCTGGCTGAGGCCCTGGCTGGGGAAGAGTGTGTGGAGAAACTAGGGAAGGCTGAATGTTTTCCTGTAGTAACCAGAGTCAGCAAATGCCCAGTTATTAGCTACTACTTTTCTGACAACCAACCAACCAACCACACAAACTCCCACTACTGATTGCAAAGTGAGGTCTGACCTGAAGCACACTCCGGAGCTAACTTCCTGGGATCTAAACCCCTCTGAGCACTCAAGAGGCTGGACCCACCCAGGCCAGAGAACGGATGATGCCCACCCCTGCCTGACCTCAGGACACTGACCTGGACTCTGCCACCTTAAGATGACCTTTTGCCCAACTCCAACCTGTATTCTCCCGTGAGCAAGGCCCTTCATAAATATGGACGCACCCTTAGCTTAAAGCTTCCCCAGTTCTCTTGTCCCAGGAGACACTGCTGTGGGTAAGATCCCTGGTGTTCTCCTTACTCATGGCAAGTAAAACCCTTCTTTTTCCTGTTTGAGAACAACACTGGAAAAGTCAGCGGGGAGGAGCCCCAGGATACTGGGGTCAAGAAAAATCTCGAACACAGACCTGGGGAATATCTCTTCAGAGGAACCCAAGTTTAAACTGGATCAGTCTTCAGAAGAATTTATGCCCAGGGCACTGTCAGAAACAGAAGACCAAACTACTGTGGGTACACCCAAGCTGCACCTTCCTAAAACAAACTAGGGGCAGGCCAGGGCAGGGGTGGTGGGGTGTCTTCATGTTATGGTGGGTGAGGAGTGAACTTCACAGAAATGCTGTAAGCACTTGCTAAGCAAATAAACATGAAATAATTATCTCAAGACTGAGGAGGGCAGGGGTGTGGGTCACTACCCAGAGTTCCTACACTATCTAAAAAGTCCAATTTCTGGAAAAAATTTGCATCAAGCAAGGAAACAGGAGAGTATGACTCATGTCATACGTAGTGGCTCAGTCGGTTGAGCATCTGACTTAGTTTTGGCTCAGGTCATGGTATCAGGGTCATGAGATTGAGCCTCATGTCTGGTTCCACACTGAACACAGAGCCTGTTTGGGATTCTCTCCCTCTCCCCCCTCTGCCCCTTCCCTTGGCTTGTGCATGTAACAAAGAAAGAAAATGTTAAAATAACTAAAGAAAATTATGATTAAAGACGGAAGGCATAATGACAATCTCACATTAGAGAATATCTTTAAAGTTAGAATTATAAAAAATGAACCAAGTGGACATACTATAGTTGAAAAATGGAAACACTCAAAGGAGAAATGGACCAAGGGGCTCAGCAGATATAATCTGGCTAAAAAATGAAACAGCTAAAAGAAGTTCTTCAGACTGAAAGAACATGACCTCAGTCAGTAACATGAATCCACACCAAAAAACAAAGTTTTCTACTGAAGGTAATTACATAATTACAAAGATGATATAGGTACATATTTCTTCTACTTTTTTCCTCTTTACAGACTTAAAAAGTAGTCGTATAAAAGAATCCGTATACAAGTACCAAAGATCCTCTGTATGGGACTATGGAAATGACTACGGATGGTTAACTTGATACATGGGAGCAAATAAAGAAAATAAAAAATGATCAACAAGAAGACTGATAAAACGGGCGCCTGGGTGGCTCAGTGGGTTAAAGTCTCTGCCTTCGGCTCAGGTCATGATCTCAGGGTCCTGGGATCGAGCCCCACATCGGGCTCTCTGCTCAGCGGGGAGCCTGCTTCCCCCTCTCTCTGCCTGCCTCTCTGCCTACTTGCGATCTCTCTCTCTGTGTCAAATAAATAAATAAAATCCTTAAAAAAAAAAAAAAAAAAGACTGATAAAACCTATAAACATACACTTTCTCTCCTTTCTAGTTCCGGCTTCTCAGAAACACATTAAACTATATAAAATAACTATGTATGGTTAGATGTGCAATATTTACAAACAGAACATGTATAGCATTAATACCACAAAAAGCAGGAAAAGGGAATATTTTTAAACATAAGAGTAACATTTCTATATCTCACTGGAATTAAGTTAGTATAAATGTCAAGGTGACTGTGATAGGCTAAGATGTATGTCGTAGTCTCAGAACAATCAATAAGGAAATAACTCAAAAATAAACAGTGAAAAATCATTAAAGAAATTAAAATGCTACATTAAAATATATGCATTTACTCCAAAAGACTTAATGAGAGATAGAGGAACATTCATGAAACAAGAAATAAAACAATACTGTATATCCAATTATATAAAAATAACATTAAATGTGAAAGAATGATACTATCTAATTAGAAGGCAGACACTATGCAACTGGGTTGAGAAAGCAATTGTCAGCTATTTGGTGTCTACATGAGTCACAAGTTACCTTAAAAGATACAGATAAACAGTAAGTAATAAGATGAAAAATGATACACTATGCATATGCAAACACAAGAAAGCAGAAGTGGCTACACAATTATCAGGCAAGATGGACTTTAAAAGAAAAAAAAAAGAGGCGCCTGGGTGGCTCAGTTAAGCATCTGCCTTCAGCTCAGGTCATGGTCCTGGCATCCTGGGATCGAGCCCCGCATTGGGCTCCTTGTTCGGCAGGAAGTCTGCTTCTCCCTCCCCACTCCCCCTGCTTGTATTCCCTCTTTCACTCTCTCTCAAATAAATAAATAAAATCTTTAAAAAATAAAATAGAAAAAAGAAAAGAAAAAAAAAAAGTTCCTAAAAAAAAAAAAAGAGGAACATTTTATTAAGATAAAAGAGACAACCCTTCAGTACGACAGAACAATTATAAACATAGACACACCTTAGAACAAAGCACCAAAATGAAACAAAATTTGACAAAATTTTTAAAAAATTGGCAACTTAACACTATTAGTTAGAGACGTCAATACCATAACAGAATAGGCAGAAGAACAACAAAGAAATAGAAGAATTGAGTAATGTCACGAACAAAACAGAACAGATATCTATAGAACTCTCCACCTAACAGCAGCAAAATGTACTTTCTTCCCAAGTGCTCATACCACATTCTCAAAGATGTTGCACATTCTAAGCTATAAATCTCAAAAAACTTAAAAGGATTGAAATACAAAGTATTTTCTCTGACTACAATGGAATAAAATTAGAATAAAAAATAAATTTGAGAAATTCATGGCTGAAACTAAGAGTCGGACTCTTAACCCACTGTGCCACCCAGGCATGCCAAATTCTAGAAAACATTTAAAGGAATGTTAACAATTCTTAATTAACTCTTCCAAAATCAGAAAATGAAGAAAAATTTCCCAATTCATATTATGATTATCCTGACAACAAAACCACACAAAAAATTTATCACGAGAAAACTTTGGACCAATCTCTTTTGAATATAGATGCAAAAACTTTTAACAAAACACGAGTAAATTGAATCTTGCAGGGTACTGAAAGAATTATACATCATGACCAAATGGGATTTATCCCAGAAATGCAAGGTTGGTTAAACATTTGAAAAACCAATGAATGCAATACACTACAAAATAAGAACCACATAATTATCTCAATGCAGAAAACAAAACAAAACAAAAATCACTTGACAAAATCCAACAATCTTCCATACTTACAAACATAATCAACAAACTTGGGATAGGAAACTTCCTCAACCTAATCAAAAACACCTACATAAAAACCAAGGCTAACATCACATTTACAAGGAAGGAAAGAAAGGAAAGAATGCCTGCTTTTAAACATTCTTATTCAGCAAAAATATTATGAGTCCTACTTACCACAATAAGAAAAATAAGGCATACAAATTGAAAAAAAAGGAGAAATAAAACTGTCCCTGTGTGTTTATGACATGACTGTCTCACAAAGAATTCACAAAATAAAAAGATTCTAGAACTGTTAAGTAACCTTAACAAGAAAACAGGTTATAAGATTAAGACACAAGTAATAAATTATTGGTTATATATTAACAAGAAACATGTGGAATCCAAAATTTAAAACCTAATGCCATCCAAAATTGTTCAAAAAAACCAAAATAACATACTTAGGTATGTACTTAACATGTATGTGAAAGAAGTAAGAACAGATAAAAAAGTAACAGGTAAAAGAAATTAAGATAAAACTAATTAAATGGATATATACCAAGTTCATGAATTGAAACACTCACTGTAGCAGAGGTGACAATTTTCCCCCAAATTTATCTATAGAGTAAACGTAATTCCCATAGAAATTCCAGCAGGACATTTTATAGATACATTCAAGATTATTCTAAAATTAATATGGAAAGAGGAAGGCCTGAAAAACACAAAAACAATCTTCATAAAAGAGGACAGTGGGAGGAATCACTCTACTTGGTATTGAATGTTTCAATATAGTTATATTAACTAACAGTGTGGTACTGGCAAAGGAATAGACCTATTGATCAATGGAAAAAATTGGAGAACCCAGATGTAGACCCCCACAAATATTCTCAACTGGTCTTTGACAAAGGTACAAAAGTAATTCATCAAAGGAAGAACAGGTTTTGTAAGAAATTAAGCTGGCACAACTGTATATCCATATATAAAATGTTAAACCTCAAATCTTATACAAAAATTAATTGAAAATGTGTGCCATTAAAAGTAAACTGTAAGGTTTAGAAAAAAATAAGAGGATATCTTTGCCTATGGCTAGGCAAAGAATTCTTAGACTTGATACCAAAAGTATGAATAATAACCAAATTTGATAAAATAGACCTCATGAAATTGAAAAACTTCGGCTCTGCAAAACTATTACAAATTACAAGACATTAAGGAGAGAAACTGAAGAAGACAAATAAATGGAAAGATAGTCCACGTACATGATTGTAAAAATCAATATTGCTAAAATGTTCATACTACCCCAATCAACGGATTCAAAAATAAAATCCCTATCAGAATTCCAATGGCATTTTTTACAGAAATAAAAAAAACAATCCTAAAATTTGTATGGAACCACAAAAGACTTCAAATTATCAAAGCAATCTCAAGAAAAAACAAACCTGGAGGCATCATGATCCCTGATTTCAAACTCTACTATGAAGCTACAGTAATGAGAAAAGTAAGATACAAAGACAGATAAATGGAAGAGACTAGAGAGCCCAGAAATAAGTCCTCACAAACACAGTCAATTAATCTACAAAAAAGGAACAAAGAACATGCAAAGATGGAAAGGACAGTCTCTTCTTCAATCAGTGGTGCTGGGAAAACTGGACCACCCATAGGAAAGAATAAAAACGGGCCACTATCTTATATCAAACACTAGAATTAACTCGAAGTAGATTAAAAAACTGAATGTAAGACTTAAAACCATAAAACTCCTAGAAAAAAAAAAAGGTGACAAGCTCTTTGGCAATTTTTCTAATCTAACAAGAATAAAGGCAACAAAAGCAAAAATAAACAAGTGGGACTACATGAAAGTAAAAAGCTTCTGCACAGCAAAGGAAACAATCATAAAATAAAAAAGATAACTTACTAATAGAAGAAAACTGTTGCAAACCATATATATGATAAGCAGTTAATATCCAAAACATATGAAGACCTGATACAACTCAACAGCAAAAAACACAAACAATCCAATTTAAAATGGGCAGAAGGTTTACATAAGCATTGTTCCAAAGACACACAGATGGCCAACATTACATGAAAAAAATATTCAACATCATTATCAGGGAAATGCATATCAAAACCACAATGAGATACCACCTCGCACCTGTCAGAAAGACTGAAATCAACAATACAGTAAACAACAGATGTTGGCGAGGATGTGGAGAAAAGGGAACCCTCCTACACTGTTGCTGGAAACGCAAACTGGCACAGCCACTGTGGAAAACAGTATGGAGGTTCTTCGAGAAATTACAATTGAACTACATTTCAATCCAGTGATTCCACTTCTGGATTCAGCCCTCACAAAAAAAGCACTAACACAAAAGGATATCTGCGCCCCCATGTGCACTGCAGCACTACTTACTACAGCCAAGATAAGGAAACTCTGTCCAATGATGGTTAAATGGTTAAAGAAATCTTGGGATTTGAGCATGCACATGTGTGCATAAATGTAGCAACATGGATGGATTTTGAAGGCATTACACCGAGTGAAATAAATCAAACAGAGAAAGATAAATACTGTATGATTTCTCTTATATGTATAATCTTAAAAATAAAGAAAGAAAAGAAAAGCTCACAGATAACAGAGAACAGACTGGTGGCTGCCACAGGCAGCTAGTGCAGGTTAGAAAAAAACAGATGAGAGGATCAAGAGGTTAAAGAAATTTAAAGTTAAAAAAATATATTCTGGATCCCCTCCCTCTGGGGGAAAAAACGGAAAAAAATATCTCATTAAGACACTGAAAAGATACAGACTAGAAAATTTGAAATAACATAACCTACAAAAGAATATACATGGAAATACGTATTTTTAAAAGAAACTAAAAATACTTCATAATACCACATCCAACAAACCAATTAGAAAAGGGGCAACAGATATCAGCAGACCTTTCACCAAAGAGGGTGTACGGATGACAAATATGCTCATAAATTATGTTCAATGTCCACAGACATTAGGTAAACGCTAATGAAAACCACAGTGAAATATCACTTCACACCCATCAAGATGGTTAAAATACAAGATAATGGCAACGCCAAACACCAGAGAGGACGTAGAGAAGCTGTTGGTCTGTTGGTCAGAGTGTAAACTGGGACAGCCAGTGTGGCCAAGAACTTGGCAATTTCTTGTAAAACCAGTATGCAACTATCATCTGATCTATCCGATATGCACTCTGCGCATCTGTCCCACAGACACAAGAACATGTACCTACACAAAAACTACACACAGGGTTCGTAGCAACTTCTTATGTCATGGCTCCAAGCCTGAAGCAACCCAGATGCCCCTCAGAGGGTGAGGGGCCAACAGACGGTGGCACATCTATACTGCAGAACACAGCTCAGAATAAAGGGAATGAATGATAAATGCGCACCACGATGCAGATGAACTTCCTGAGAATTAAGCCAAATGAAGAACAGCCAACCCCATAAAATTGTGTAGGATATTCCTGTACTTACAGAATAATTTGGAAATGATGAAGTTACAGAATTGGCGAAGACGGTGGTTGTCAATCACGATGAGGTGGTAAGAGGGAAATGGGCTGAGTATAAAAGGACAACCCCGGGGGCGCCTGGGTGGCTCAGTCCTTTGAGTGTCTGCCTTTGGCTCAGATCATGATCTCAGAGTCCTGGGATCGAGTCCTGCATCCACCTCCTTGCTCAACATAGAGTCTTCTTCTCCCCCTCTCCCTTTGCCCCTCCCCCCAGTTGCCATAAATAAATAATAAAGTATTTTAATAAAAAAATAAACACAGACCAACCAAATAAATATAGGAAACTTTTATTTTCTAGGTATAAAGAATGATCTCAGAAAAAAAAATGCAAAAAAAAAAAAAAAAAAACACAACTCGAATAAACTGGTAAATCTCACTACAACAATACTTGAACGTTGTGGAGTATAAACAATATCATAGTGAGAGATAGGCAGAAGCTACTGCAATATGATAAAGAAAGGATTGGTATTCAGACTGGTAGGAAGACCCTATAAATTACTGAGAAAAAGACAAATCATCCAAAATGAAAGTGGCATCAAAATTAAAAAGGCAACGTAATCCACTAGGTAACAAAAAATACTTTTAAATGCTCAAATTACTAATTAAGGATGGGCATATTAAAGGAATGAGCCACCACAATACATCTATGGTCTTGCCATATTTAAATCTGATCGTAATTCTGGGTGTTATGTTATTTTTGTTACTTTCTAAAATTTTAAACATTCCATATATAAAAATGTAATTATAAGTGAATTCAGTGCTTCTAATTCAGGGAAGCTTACTCGGCATAAGCCAAACACAAGCCAACAGAAGAAATAATATCTTATAAAGTTTTCATATAGTATGGCAGGGATATAAATTGGTCCACTCTTTGTAGGGAAACTGGAAGATTCTATCAAAAATAACACTTCATATTCTGTAGAAGATTTTACCTTATAGAATTCTTCTTACAGAAATACTAACAATTTAATTTCCATAATCCAAAAATATGTGTGTATCTCATGGTAAGCACAGCATAAAGTTTCAAGTTGTTGGATCACTATGTTGTACAGCTAAAACTAATGTAACATTGTGTGTCAGCTGTACTAAAAAAAATAAATAAATAAAAATACCATTTATATACCAAATGTGTATACTAAAGAACTTATACTAAAAAAGGTAAAAAGGGATCTAACTGGCTTTCGTGCCTATCTAACATAAATTAACTTTAAGGTAAGAACACCAACTCCCGAATCAGAATTCCTAGACTCACATCGGAGTCTCCCACATTCACTTACCCCGTCTGCGCCTCAGTGTTTGCCCACAGACAGAACACAGCAGTATGTACGGCACAGTGTGTTGTGGGGATTAAAGCAGTTGAACACAAATAAAGCACTTCTGCCAATGCCGTGAAGAAGTGCTATGAGCATCTTATGGTGATCAGAATTACACGTAAAAACGCGGCACTGCCTCGCACAGATTAGCCACGCGCGGGCCTCCCGGGTGACAGGGAACTTACGAGCCACCTTTGCTCAGGCTGTTCCCCTGGCCACTCCGTTACGCACCCAGCTCTCCCAATCTCAAACTTCCAGAGATCCAAGGGCTTTTGGAAAAGGATGATACAGTGGCATTTCATGCTCCTGTCTGGGGGGATGGCAGTGTGCCAGCAGGCATGAAATTTCAGGATTTAAAAGCAGTACAGGCAATAATGTTAAAATAATCTCAAAACATGATTTTCATAAGCCCCATTTTCATTCATCAGCTTAAATTTATGTGTCCCTATCAAGTTTCCCCTGAAAAAAACAAGACCTGCCCTCACCACTAACACTTTCCAGAGTACTTTGTAAAACACAGGCAAGCAGGAATTTTTCTTTAATTAAAAGACTAAAACTGACAAAATTCCTCTAGGACAAACCTAAAGATATTTAAATACTTGAAAGCATTCAGAAATGTTAAAATACAACTAAATGCACTTCTTACCATATATAATGTATTTTAGTTGAAGATTTTTAACAATTTCTTCCACAGTAGGTTTATACTCCAGGAAACACGTGTACACTCCACTCATGCCCTCCTCAAAGTTCTGGAATATAAGGCTTCCTGTGGATGTTACTTGTGCAGTGCTGTTCTCTAATAACAGAATAAGATACAGTGTTTAGTTGCTTAAATGACATGACACTCAGATAAAATGACAAAATGTTTTCTAAACAGAGCAAAAACATCAAATTTTACCCACAGAATCACTGAAAGGAGCCGGGGGGCCTAACTAGTCACTGCGTCTGGTGTTTGTTGACAGCAGGTGCCAGGATGACCTTCTCAGTGTCCGATTTTTACTAACCAGAGTTCACCAACTGGGTGGCTGCCTGAGTGGTAAGAGACTAACCATTACACGGACTCGACGCGCTCCTGATCTCCCTGCCCCGACGTGGGCACTATCAGATATTCACAAATGTCTGCAAACAGCAGATATCTGCATGCGCTATAAAGAAATTACGTGTACGTGTATTCCATACCTAAGTTATGCCTCCTGTAAGCTCACAAACTACAGAGTGCACGTGAAAGGGAGGAATGCACCCAGAACAAGGGCTAGCCCAAGGTACTCACTAACAACTAGGCACTTCTAGTCATTACATGTGATAGCAGGCAAGGGCTGTGTTAGGACCCGAAGGGCTGCTCAAGAAAGAAAAGATCCGATCGCCCTACTTGTCCAAAGTCACACGAGCGCAGAGCTGCAGTGTGTAGAGTTAGGACTGGACGTAAGAGCCCTTTTGGCTCCCATGTGCTTCATGACTTCAGTATCATTCTGGGAGAAAGCTATGCTGTGTGATAGGAAAGACTGCGACGTACAGGCTTCAGACGTGGGTTTTAGATCTGCCTTTTCTTCTCATGAACTGTTTCACCCTCGAGTAATCCCTTAATTTTTCTGAAGTCTAGTTCCTCCATTTGTGAAACAAACAATCGTAATACATGACAGCAAACCTCACAGGATTGCTTTCCTGTGACAAATACAACTGTTAAAGTACTTGAAAAATCTACAAATCCTTAAGCAATTCAAGTTGTCATTCTGAAAGTTCATAACCAGTTTTGCATCTGAAAGTTATTACATTAAAATTCACCCAATTTAATATGCCACTCATTAGAATGGAAAGTATTATCCTAACAAAGGCTTACTCTTTCTCCTTTAAGTAAATAACTTACTATAAATTTCAATTTGAGGTTTATTTTGAATAAATTTAGTTCCTCAGAATAAGACAAGATGAATGTTCTTAGGAAATTTTCATTGTTAATTTGCTCAATAAAAAGGTGCTGGGTTTCTAGTACATGCAAAGCTCTACTTCAGATACTGAGGGAGAAATGGAGAGATGGATATATTCTCCCTCAAGGAATTTACATAGATTATTATGCCTTAAGAATTCCCATTTCCATATCCTGGATGAAGCTGAAAAAAAGGGTATTAAATTGGGACTATGTTTGTGTTGCAATGCCTATTTCTTCATGAATATTTTTTGATGAAAGATTACATATTTATCATAACATGTCTCTTTTCTAAAACAGATTAACAAGTTTTCAAGTGTTTGCTATGTATTTCAGCAGAGACAAATACTTGATAGCAAATATGATAAAGGTGCCCAATATATGTCAAAGAAGAGAAACGCTATATGAGCTCACTCATACGTGGAATTAAAGAAACAAAACAAATGAGCATAGGGAAAGGGGAAAGCGGAGGGGGGAGAGAGAGAGGCAAACCAAGAAACAGAGCCATTTTTTTTTTTAATGTACATGTCATTTTTATTTATTTATTTTTAATTTATTTTTATTTTTTAAAAGATTTTATTTATTTATTTGACAGAGAGAGATCACAAGTAGGCAGAGAGGCTGGGGGGGGGGGTGGCGGAAACAGGCTCCCCGCTGAGCAGAGAGCCCCATGCGGGGCTCGATCCCAGGACCCTGAGATCATGACCCGAGCCGAAGGCAGAGGCTTAACCCACTGAGCCACCCAGGGGCCCCAAGAAACAGATTCTGAACTCTACAGAACACACTGATGGTCACCAGAGGGGAGGCAGGTGGAGCAATGGATGAAATGGGTGGGGTACTCAGGAGTGAACTTCCGATGAGCACTGGGTGTTGGATGCAAGTATTGAATCACTAAATTGCACACCTTCAACTATTACTATACTGTCTGCTAAGTAACAGAATTTAAATTAAAAATTTAAAAAAATAAAGAGTAAATATCTATTCTTCTCAAACTATAAAGAAAAAAAAAAGTGCCCACAGGTTTTAAATATGTTATCAGTGAAGCTACGCATTCTTGGCAATAATCTGTAATGCAATTTTCCCAAGCCAGAAGTAGCAAGTAATAAGTGCATAAGACATATCTGAATGCCCACTACAATGTTAAATATTAGGGCTACCAGAAAAAACAAGTAGCATATGATCCATAATAAAACACCCTTTCATCTTATTTTTAAAATATGTGGAATTAAAGATAAAGGTATCTTTAATTTTAAAAGGTATCTTTTAATTTTTCAGATAAAGGTATCTGAAAAGATACCCAGAGTATTTCAAAGCCAAAAGAAAAAGCCATTCTATAACACCACTTTAAAAAGTGACTTTTAAGTCACTAAGTTTGAATGGGAATTTCAAGACGCCAAGGGACATTACTACACCTCACACAGCAGCATACAGTCAATGAATAATTGAATTAGTAGGAACTTCTTTCTCTACAACTTAGCTTGATCATCTAAAAATTCAGTGTTAGACTAGATTGCCAGAAGTCCATGTCTTAGAGCTCTAAAATTACATGGCAAAAATTAAGCACAATTTCATTACAACTTACTACTTTTAAAAATAGGTTTACACTTTTGGTTTCTGCTCAGATATATAAATCGACTATGAGAACACTGATTCCACTATTACAATTAGGAAAAAACCAAACTGTCAATTAACAACTCTTCTTGAACCTATCAAAAGATTGTAGTGGGAAGACGACCAACAAACCTGAAATCTGGGGACAGACAGTGACCTATTAATAGAGCAAGGACTCAAATATTTAAGAAGACTCGGCTAAAAATTTTCAGAGCATTTCTAAAAGCCAAGTGTGAACCAGTGTGAACATGTGAAGCTTCTGAGGACCAGATACTAGGGTGGGAAACGGCAGGGGTATTATACCCTCTTACAGGCTCTACCTTCAGTAACAACCAGCAGTCAAAGGGAAGGTGAGGGGAATCCTGAGCAAGACTCCCATTGGGTCCGGCTAAAGGGCAGGCCTAGCAAAACCGCCAAAAGTACCCACGCCCATTTCCCCACTTCCTGGTAAGAACAATGCTTTAATCTACAGGGAAAGAAGGAACAAAAATAGTCACCTGGGGCACTATGGAAACTTGGTACCACTAGGGAAAGAAACGGGAAGGGAAATAAAAGAGCCTCATCCTTGCAGCAAGAAGTTCTGGGCCAACCCTAAAGCTGGAGAAGGGGTTGGGACATTTGTGATGGCCACCCTCCCCCCAGGACCCAGGGACACCATACCTGCCAAACACTAAGCTTAACCGAGCATTTAGAGACTGTGCCTCTCCCCCAGCTACCCATCAGTAGTAAGAATCTAGCAAAAATGCAGTGCAATTAAATTAGAAGAACAGCAAGAGAGAGATTCTTCCCAGGGAATTTTTTTAAAGGAAAAACCAAAGCCAAGGAAAGATCAGACACTGGGGAAAAATAACTTCTCATGGACCAGACTACACCTAAAATATCTTTAAAGTTATCTGAGGCTTTCAATAACCACCACAACAACCAGTATTAAACCCAAATTCTTGACTACGTTAACACAAACTCATTATACTGAAGACATAACACTATTTTAAAAAAATATATTTTATTTATTTGAGAGAGAGAGTGAGTGAGTGAAAGACAATGCATGAGCAGAGGCAGAGGGAGAGGTAGAAGCAGGCTCCCCTGCTGAGCAATAATTTAATGAAATTACGCGGTGCTCTATCCCAGGACCCTGGGATCGTGACCTGAACCGAAGACAGACACTTAACCGACTGAGCCACCCAGGCGCCCTGACATAACACTGGTTTTCAAAAGTTGCTTATCTCAAAACATAAAAATACTTATTATCTACTGTCTTATTCAAGATGTCCAACTTTAACAAAAAATTAGAAGGCATGTAGAAATGACACATTTCTAAAATACCAAGCAATATACAGAGGCAGACTCTTAAATGACACAGATATCACGATCTCTCTGTCAAATAAATAAAATCTTAAAAAAAAAATAAAAATAACAATGACAAATGTACCAAAAAATTTAACAGAAAACAGATATTATGCAAGACCAGACAGGAGAGATTTAAGCAGAGACTGAAACTATAAGAAATAATTAAATGAAAATGCTAGAACTAATAGCAAAACAAAATGAACACACACACACACACACACACACACACACATCTCACAATAACACAGATGAAGTATTCGTTCCATGGGCTTGTAAAAAGCTTGACAGCTAAGGAAAGAATCAAGGAACTTGAAGACAGGTCAAAAGAAACAACCCAACCTGAATCACGAAGAGAAAAAATAAAACACTGCCATGACCACCACCAAGAAAAAAGAATCCAAGAGCTGTGGAACAGTATCATACAGTCTTACAGCTGCATGATAGATATCTCAGGAGAGGAGGGACAGCATGGGACAGAATAAATATTTGAAGACATAATGGCTAAGAATTTTCAAAAATTAATGGCAAATACCAAACTAAATGTCCAAGAAGCTTAGAGAACACTAAGCAGAATAAATATAAAAAACAAAAAAAGAGTTACATAATACTCAAATCACTGAAAATGAAAGGCAAAGAAAAATTCTTGAAGTCCGTTAGAAAAAATGGCACAATGTCTACAGAGAGACTGGGATAAGATTATAGCCGACTTCTCACTAGAAACTATGCAAGCAAAAGAATGCAGAAGGGCATCTTTAGAATGATGAAAGAAAAAACTATCAATCCAGAATTCACAACCAGCACAAGATAAGCAAACTTAACACAAATCACACAGAAGAAAGAAATAATAAAAACAGAAACAGAGAACAATGAAATCGAAAACAAAAAATAACAGAGAAAAATAAACCAAGAGCTGGTCCTTGGAAAAGACTGATACAATTGTTAAACCTGTATCCAGAGGGACCAAAATGAAAGGGAAAAGATACAACCAATATCAAGCAGAATGGGGCACATCAGAGAGATCCTAAATATATTAAAGTATCACAAACTACTTCATGTACACAAATTCAACAAGGTGAAAGAAGATTCTAAATTGGACAAATTCTTTAAAAGATACAAAATACAGAAACTCACAAAATGGTGAGGAGGGAAAATCCTATTCCTATCTCATTTAGATTATACCTGTGAACTCTGAAGCCAGACTTCAAAGGCACATGACCTTCGGTAAGTAACTTCTTCTCTCAATGCCTTTGTTTTTTCACATATAAAACGGAGGGAATGATTGTACTTACTGATGGGGGCTGTCCAAAAAATTAAACAACTAGTATGTGTATGTGTGGGTGTATGCGAGTACATGACAAATACATAAAGAAAACCAAGGGAATAATACTGTAGAAGGTTAGGGTACTGCTTACCTAACAGGAGTGTGGGGACAGAAGAATGGGATTTTTAAGCAACTTACTAGGGAGATGCAACAGTCTTGGTAATGGTATACATTGACTTGTAGGTTCTAGGCTGTTTGTTTTATTGTGTGTCGTAACTTGCATATGTCTTAAATACATTTGTATGTATGAACTGCTTCATTCCATAGAAAAATAGTAAGGTAGAATAAAATTAAAATCTATGACCTCATTAAAAATAAGAGTGTAGTTACAGGGTAAAATTGAACAGATGTGCGTATGTGTGTTTATATATGTTCAGGAAAGTAGGAAAGTACACACACCAGAATGAGTTAATTCATCAGAATGGAAGGAAGGCTGGAGTAAGAGGTACAGGTCTTTGCGCAAAAAACGTATTACGTTTGTAAATAAAAAATACTGAAGGAGGGGCCCCTGGGTGGCTCGGCCAGTTGAGTGTCTGTCCACATGTTGATTTTGGCTCAGGTAGTTATCTCAGGGTCATGGGATTGAGCCCAGTGTTTGGCTCCAGGCTGAGTATGGAGCCTGCCTGGGATTCTCTCTCTCTTCCCTCTGCCCCTCTGCTCCTCCCCTGTTCATGTGCTCTCTCTCAAAAAAAATAAATAAATAAAAAAAGAAAGAAAAAGAAAAAATGAAAAAGAAATGGGGGGGGATTGGGGCTGAGAGAAGGTAGGGGGAGAGAAGGAAAAAGATACCAAATCTAAGACTGGTCCCTATATTTTACAATCCATCTAAACAATCTGAATATTTCTCTCCAGGAGAATGTGCAAGTAATTACATTATCACATGACTTCTTTTGTTCAATTTTAAGGAAACTAACTTTGGAATATTCATAAAAAGATAATTAAGTACAGTGCAGTTTAATCTAGATTCCAAAGAGATTCTCCACTTTTTAAGCTTCAGGAAAATTAGACAACATTTCCAGTTCTTTCTGAAATCATGATGATAGTACAACAAATGAGCTTTAAAACTGGTAGACAGTGAATTAGGACGCGATCATATAGCACAAACTAAAATAGGATCACGATGTCAGATACCAGAATTGTCTGAGAACAGCTTTTACAAATAAAAAACACAATATTAATATGATTTTATTATAACTACATTTCTCAACATCTATTTTACATTATGAAAGGGAGTAAAATAAATTATTGCTCCTAGTTGAAGATTTCAAAATTCTATCATCTACTATATTTTGTGAGACAAACTACAAGACTGGCATGGTATCTTAAAGAAGAAAATGTTTCAGCTTTCAATCTCCAAATCAAAGGAATAACATTTGTTACACGAGAACAATACTTAAATGCTTCTGGTTTTGAACTTACAGTTTTAACACCAAATGGAAACTATATTTAACATACACGTTTGTATGACATTATGTCCTACTATTATAGAGCAGTAAAAATAAAATCCAATTACATTTTCAGTACTGGATGCTTTTATACCTGGCCCATTTCATGGATTTATAAGTGCACAGTCTCTTAGGATTTCTGTTACTGATCTCTGCTAATTCCCTCCTCCTGCATTACTACAGTCAGGCAGATATACTGGGTTTGATCTTTGTATTTCCTACAAGGCCTAGCGTGCCCACCAAGTGGTCACTCACTAGTAAGTGCTGAGTAATTCACTTTGAAGGACCACCTCACCCAAAGAGAGGAGTACCTCTTTAAATCCTAAGCTACTTCAGAATCAGCATAAATATTGTAGAAATACACAGCTGAGATCATTCAAGTATATAAAAATGTGACTTAACATTTTACAAAATAAATATTTTCAATGACTGTTTCCTCAGCAAGTACTGATAGGAATATACTGCTTTCCCTAAACCAACATAACAAAATAAACCTGAAGGTCTTTGTCCACAGGCACTCTCTCAAAATACCAAAAGGAAGGAAGGAAGGAAGGAAGGAAGGAAGGAAGGAAGGAAGGAAGGAAGGAAGGAAGGAAGGAAGGGAAGTAGGGAGGGAGGGAGGGAGGGAGGGGAGGGGAGGGGAGGGAAAGAGAGAGAGAGAGAGAGAGAAAGAAAGAAAGAAAGAAAGAAAGAGAAAAGAAAGGAAAAGAAAAAAGAAAGAAAAGAAATAAGTGTGGTGAATAGAGCAATAAAGAAAACCTCCTCAGAAAGGATGCAAAAATAATTACGTGTTTCATTGAACAGATCTTTAGAATGAAAATTCATTAAGCTGGATATTCATCAAGGCTGAAAACAAGAACAGCTAAGCTAATTTTTATTTTTTAAACTACACTGCAAAAACAAATCAGCTTTTAGCAAATGAAAAATTAGAATAAAAATAAGATATGCATTTCAAAACAACAAAATAAGTTGAATAGAGAAAATGTTGATCACATCAGTCATACCAGTAACAATCTCTATGTGGAAAAAAGTACTTCGTGACAGTAAGAGCTTGTTTTCTCAAAAATTTGTTGAAAACTGTAAGGCAACCATTAAGGGTTTCAAGTCTACCTTCTCCTCTGGATGAACACCCGAGTACTAAGGTCCCTCTTTTGTAAGCACAATACCAATAATCTATTAAAACACAATCACTGTCAAACCATGCAGCACATGTAAAAGCATGTTTTTAATACTAAAATACTCAGTATTGGGGCACCTGGGTGGCTCAGTGGGTTAAAGCCTCTGCCTTTGGCTCAGGTCATGATCTCAGGGTCCTGGGATCGAGCCCCACATCGGGCTCTCTGCTCAGCGGGGAGCCTGCTTCCCCCTCTCTCTCTGCCTGCCTCTCTGCCTGCTTGTGATCTCTCTCTCTGTCAAATAAACAAATAAAATCTTAAAAAAATTAAAAAATAAATAAAATACTCAACATTAAATTTAGTCTTTTTCTTTACGGATAAAAATACTTAATCCAAATATAATCCACATTAGCATGGATTTTAGTCAGAAAGAAATATAAGACCAGAAAATGTAAGACTCTAACTACGAATAAAGTCTCAAGTTGTCCTGAAGTAGGGCTGCAGAAAAACAACCAAAACTCTATTTCTCTATTTATACATCTGTAGCTCAAAGGGTTCGTTTGTATTTTTAACAAAAACCAGAATTATATCTTCTTCTTCATATACACTTGACTAAGAAAAGTCTGACTGGGGTAACCAAATGCCTTTAGGAACTTTAAAAAAAAAGTCACATTTTTGTGGAATATATATATTTTAGATATATTAATGTAAATATGATAATTGAAACAAAACCTACCTGAAATAATTTTTCCTCTTGGCCCATGCCATTGGAATGATGGATCTATCATTTCTGAATTTCGCAGTCGTGGCGTTACACATAACACGTGTGGACTCTTTTGATGAAGCATAACATATACTTTCACTGAAAATACAATATTAAAATGTTCCAATAATATTTTATATTCTTTCATGCTCTAAAATGCCTCCCATTTTTGTAGTTCAGGCTGCATGTTTTCATGACTTTTCTTTGGGTTATTGCAATTACTTGATAAAAACTAAATTTCTTCACATTCCATGTAATGATTAACACTCAAAAATACACATGGATTTTATTTGGGGGTGTGTGTGTATCTCAATCTGAAAACAACGCATTGGTCTTTTATGAAGAGTTCATTATACTAACTTACTTTATTCTCAGAATATTATTTTAATGACAAAGAATTAAGACAGTTATAAATTATTAAGACTTTATCTTGGATTTGCAAAGCTACCGGAACTGAAAGGAATCAATAAAATCATTTAGATTAGAGGAATAACAGATTCTTCTCAGTGATGTGACACGAAGTACTGAACTTAAAAATTATGTGATTAAAAAGTCCATAAATATCTGCTATGATTTTAATTATTAAGCATTTTTCTCATTTTGCTTTATTTTTTTAAAGACTTATTTATTTATTTGAGAGAGCGAGTACAAGCGGGGGGGGCGGGGGGGGCAGAGGGAGCGGTAGAAGTAGACACCTTGCTGAGCAGGGAGCCCCTAATAGGGCTTGATCCCAGAGTCCTGGGATCAATGACCTGAGCCAAAGGCAAACACCCACTGAGCCACCCAAGTGCCTCTCCCACTTTGCTTCAAAATTTAAAGACTACTGATAATTAAAAAAGCAAAAATAGTATTCTTTAGGAGATACAAAAGGAATAAAGATTCAATTATCTGGAATTTACTCATAAGCAAGCTTTTAGAAGAGGTTCCGGTAACTCCTCAGTAATTGCATGCTGACCCCTCACTGATTCACCAAATACAGAGATTTTTGTGATCCGGTAAAATAAAAATTGTACTTGAGAATTAAAAGTTTTCTTAACTTTAAAGAGACTGTCTCTCAAGTTTCACCATATTGCATGCTGTTTACTAAATGTAGCTTTTAGATAGATACCCTTTCATAAGTTAAGAAAGTTCCCCTGTATTCTTGGTTATTTGTTTTTATCATTAACTGGTGCTGACTTTTAACAAACTTTTTTCTATACCGAATGAGGTGATCATTTTTTTCTTGAATATTTTAATGGAATGTTTGACAGGATTGCTTTCCTGGAATAATTCTAACTGATCATGCTCTTTTATTTAAATATCGCTACATTCAGGGGGCTCCTGGGTGGCTCAGTCGACTGAGTGGTTTCAGCTCAAGTTATGATCTCACGGGTCATGAGATCGAGCCCCACATGGGGCTTCCACTCAGAAGGGAGTCTGCTTGACATTCTCTCCCTTTGCCCTTCTCCACTTAAATGCACTCTCTTCCCCTCTGTCTCTCAAATAAATAAATACATCTTTTTTTTAAAAAAAATAAGCAAATAAATATGGTTGGATTCAATCTGCAAATATTATTCCTGGGATTCAGAAATACAACTGTATGTAATTTTTATACCATCCTTTGTCCTTTTCCAATTTCAGTATCAAAGTTACTTAGAATTTAGTATAATTAAGAAAAGTATCTACAGTTCTAATAGCCACATAAAGTGAACTGGGCAGATTATCTCCTATAAATTTTCTCTGAAAGAATATGGAAAGTGTTTTTGTCCTTGGAAAACCGTTTAGCCCGGTATCGTTTTTCTTTTTTTTTTGGCAATGGGAAAAAGTTGGAAAACAAATTTGTGATTAGCAATCAGGAAAACACGGAACTTAATCAAGTCTGTTTTAGAAAGTTATATTTTACTAGACTTGCTCA